>PVKC010006060.1:0-31852 GCA_004027635.1 Crocidura indochinensis | reverse complement strand
GATTAAAACAATCCAGACCAAAAAAAAAAAAAAAACTAAATTAAGTTTCAGCAACCAGAAGATGGTAGCACCAGTCTGTTCTTTTTCAGATGCACTTGAAATGAAAAAGTGGCAGTTTGGTGATTAATGTAGCTCTTTAGTGTGCTTGTTCTGTTCTTCCTTTTATGTCTTTTTTTTTCATCTTCTATGTACATTTATGACCTTCAAAATGTTCTAATAACTCTACTTTGGAAGATCTGAAAGTTAATTCCTCTACATTGTAAAATTAAGCTTTAAAGTTTTATAAAGTATTGTACTGCTTCTATTACTTGCTGAGTTTTCCTATATATATATATATATATATATATATATATGTATGTACTATGTGTATATATATACATATGTGTGTATGTGTGTCTTTAACTTTCTAGAACTTAGTTTAAAATTCAATAAATAATGGTATTTTATTTTATTCTTCTAAGTTTCTATAATAGTCTTCAAATTAATATATTTATCAACATGTATTTATAGCTTTCCGTGAGACAATCATAAGCTTATTACTACTGTAAATATATATGCATATAATAATTAAATTTATCCTACAATATTAGAATATATGTTCTGCTCACAAGTGAGCAAATATATGATTAAAAAGTTATGAACCTTGCCAAGGTCACATGAATATTAATAGTAGAGAGAAAATTCAAGTTTAACAAAAATCCCGGTGGTCACAAATACAATGAAACTACTGACTGAAGATTCCTCATATTATATAGTCAAATGTGTAAGTATACAGACAGAAATATACAGATATAGGTACTGATATGCAGAAATTGATTCTGTGTTAAATTGATTTGAAAAGTAGAAGACAATGAACTTAGACTAAAAGATCAAATTTTGCTTCTGACATGACAGATACAAATGATATATAATTAATATGCTTAATATAATATCACTGAGTAAAAACCCATAAAGTAAAATTTATATAACAAGGGTTAGAGTGATAGCACAGAGTAGGGAATTTGCCTTGCACACTGCTGATCCGGGATGGACACAGGTTTGATTCCTGGCATACCATATACCATACGGGGTGAGTAGTAACTTGAAACAGTTTTTCCCATAAGATCATTGCAACCTCCCACCCCCCCCTTTTTTTTTTTTTTTTTTGCTAATTCAGCTAAAAATTCTGTGTGTTCTTTTTTAACATCTCAGACTGGCAAAATATTGAGTTGTGATAAGTAAACAATCAAAAGTATTTTGTCGGGGCCGGGCGGTGGCGCTGAAGGTAAGGTGCCTGCCTTACCGCGCTAGCCTTGGACGACCGCGGTTCGATCCCCCGTGCCCCATATGGTCCTCCAGGCCAGGCCAGGGGAGACTTCTGAGCGCATAGCCAGGAGTAACCCCTGAGCGTCACTGGATGTGGCCCAAAAACCAAAAAAAAAAAAAAAAAGTATTTTGCCATTCAGTATATACTCTTAACATAGTTCTGAAATCTGGAAGTACAATAAAATATAGTTCATTTGCATTTATTTAAAGAAATTACACAAATAAAATTTTATTTATTTTATTTTATAAATTAGTGATTTGGCTTATTTTGGGGGTGGGAGAGCTTGGAGGATCCTCTGGGGTACAAGGAATAAAATTGTAATCACCCCTGCAAAATAACACTCTATATGATACACTATCTCCCCCTCTCTAATTGACATTATTGATTTTTTAAAACTATAATTTAATTAGTAAAAAATATTCCATTTATAAAATAAATTCCTACTGCTATATACACCCATATAACTTGATGAACCTATATCATCCATTCAATTGTTCAAATATAAGTGAAAATGCCATTTTTCATTCTAATAATCTCATGTTTTATAGGTAATGAGCAAGATAAAACAAAGAAATCTAAGATCTAGAAAATATAAAAGGTGTCACCAAAAAAGAAATTCAAACTTGAGAAAAAATGTATTTCACGCATGTTTCCTATCTTTAATAGTCAATGATTCTTTTTGAGCAATAGAGAGTCAACCTTTATATACTTGTGTGGGAGAATGTATATTGAGAAGGAATTAATACTCAATTATTTTTAATACAAGTCATAATTAATAAGGGCCTTATCAAATGTGTAAGGTCTTAAACTCATCAACTAGTTTATACCTATAAATTATAAAAGTAAATAATATTTATCTTATCTCATTTTATAATTTTAGCATCTTTTGAATTTAAAATCCAAAATACAGAAATGATAAAGTAATTAATGACAGACTACAGAGATAAAATAGGAATGAAGTCTTTGCATTACTGTGGTTTACCTGGTTTGATTTCCAGTTTTACATCTAATTCTCCTTGCTCTAGCGGATGTTAATTCTAAACACAAATGGGGAATTATCCTTCAGTACATTTGTTTTTGGTCCCCAAACAAAATAATAATATTTAGTAATAAATCAGTTTTTTTATTTAAGTGATATTATATGATCTCTAGTAAATTATAAGTAAACATTACATACCAATGTATTACACACATTTGCAATGAATATATTTAACATGATAGAGCAAAGGTTTGAGATAAATATATTTGTGCCATTAGGAATAAATTGAATATGGATCATTGATGACATAAATATGCAAAGAAAAGAAGAATGGCAATGAGTGAATAAAAAGCTTTTGTCATTGTATTGAATGTGATACTGAAAATTTGTAATACTTTGATAGCAGTTTTAGTGACTTAAAAAAATGACCGATAACTTAAAAGGTTATGGAAAGGGTCCGCATCATAGTGCAGAGAGTAGGACACTTGCATACACCTAACCCGAGTTGATCTCCAGCATCCCATCTAGATACTATCAATATTGACTTTTTTTATTTTAGTCAGGATTAAAAAAAGGAAACAAACAAACAAACAAAAAAGCTAATAGTTGTGTACAAACTTAACTCTTTAGATATAATTTCATAAATTTTATAGTTGTTGGTTCTTTTTCTTTCTTTCTTTCTTTCTTTCTTTCTTTCTTTCTTTCTTTCTTTCTTTCTTTCTTTCTTCTTTCTTCTTTCTTTCTTCTTTCTTTATTCTTCCTTCCTTCCTTCCTTCATGTCCTTTCTTCTTCCTTCCTTCATTTCCTTTCTTTCTTCGTTCTTTCTTTTTGTCTTTTTTTTCATAATTTTGCTCCCAGTCACCTATAAGCAAATGCCATGACCAATTTTGTGATATATAGTCTTTAAAGTAACTTATATATGTTAAAAATGGTAACAGTAGAGCCCCTGTAATACATTTATTTATTTATTTTTAATTTTGGGGTCCTAACTATGATCCAAAGAATCAATTACTCCTGTCTTTTTAATCAGGAATTATTTCTGGTAATGCTCAAGGTACCACATGGGATGCTGGGGGTAGAACTTGGATTAATCATATGCGAGGCAAGGCAAGCACTCTACCTATTATTATACATCTCTCGAGCCCCTGACATGATCTTTTAAGCAGTCTATGATAGGTACTAAGCACACACACACACACACACACACACACACACACACACACACACACACACAAACACCTATGCTCATAATACTGACCACAGTAAAAAGAAATTATTTTGGGCCACATCCGTGACCCAGGGGTCACATGGCTCAGGGGTTACTCCTGGCTATGAGCTCATAAAATGCTGCTGGCTTGGGGTCCATATGGGACTCCAGAAGATCAAACTATGTTCTGTCCTGGATCAGCAGAATGTACTGCTGCATCATTGCTCCGGCCCCAAAAGAAATATTAGATTTAATATATGACCCTAAAGTAAATATTATTAAGCATGTAATATGAAAAAAAGATAAGTAAGATAGATAAATAAAACGTTTTCCCTCCAAATGTTTGAATGTGATGGAGATGAGAGATGATGAAACTCTTGCCCTCGGGGACTAGAGAGATAGCATGGAGATAAGGCACTTGCCTTTTTTGCAGAAGGGAGATAAGGCATTTGCCTTACATGCAGAAGGACGGTGGTTCGAATCCAGCCATCCCATGTGGTCCCCTGAGACTGCCATGAGTAACTTCTGAGCATGGAGCCAGAAGTGGCCTCTGAGTGCTGCTGGGTGTGACCCAAAAACAAAAAAAAAAAAAAAAGAGAAACTCTTGCTCTGAAAAAAAGAAAAAAAAAAGGTTGCTTGACATGGTTCTAACAGGATCAGGCAACCTGACATTGATAGATAGGGTTAGACAAAAGGTAGTAACTCTACACACTGTTGACATAAATTGCTTTGTTGAGGCAGTAAATTTGTTATAACTGACAGAAAAGAATAACAAGAAAAAAAAATCACCCTCTTCTTTTGATTCTGTTTGCTTTGGATTCAGTGAGATCAACAGAGCATACTATCTATTTGAATTTATATTTTAGAAATTTATGCATAGAATTTACAGCATGATTTAAGAGGGTCCATGATTTAAGATATAAATTTAGAATCCTAGCCGCATATTCCCAAAAATATCTCCTTGTTATTTTTATTTATTTTAAATTATTTTATTTTTATTATTTTTGAGGGGTACCTACCCAGTGATGAACAAAAATTAGCTAGGACTCTGTACTCAGAAATCACTCCTAGTAGTGCACAGGAGACTATATGGAATGCCAGGGATCAAATCCATGCCAGTCACAAGAAGGCAAATTTTCTACCTATCTAAATTTTCTGCTCTATCACTACAGTTCCTCATTCTTTAATCACTTTTCATTATATTTATTTTTATTTCTTAATGATATCTTTATTTAAACACCATGATTACAAACAGGTTTGTAGCGTGTTTCAGTCATAAAAAGAACTTCCCTTCACTAGTGCTACATTCCCATCACTTCTTAATATTAATTATTTTTTAGCTCTTGGTTAAGAACGGAAAATATTCAAGGTTTACTCTTGGCTCTAACCTCAGGAATTTTTTTCAATGTTGGGAATAGGAGCCTGGTTGATATCATGCAAAGAATTTGTCTTAAATATTATATTCTCTTTGTTTTCTTTTTAAAATACATACACATGATAGAACTTTCCATACAGTCCATCTATTTATAAAGTTTTTTTCTGACTCAGAGGCTAGATGATAATTGGGGGTTTAGGTACTCAATTTGCATTCAGCTAACATTGACTTGATCCATGAAGTTTATATGTATTCCCTGAACTTCAAGCAAGAGTCCTAAACATAAAGAAAGGAGTAAGTCCTGAGAAATAGAATAAGAAAGTAACCATAAACATTCGTCCTATTTTTCTCAAACTTGCTCTCAAACTTGATTATCTGTAGTAGTTGCTTTTAAGAAGAATATGTTTATATTTATCAGATTAGCCTCCATCAATTAGATTTTATGCACATAGAAATCCTCAAATTAGGCTTTTAATAAAAGCATTATTAAGTCAAATCTATAAAAGCAAGAGGCATATATGTCATGTTGAAATATCTTTCAACTAAATTGGGATGCATAATTCTTTCCTTTTATTTTAAGGTGTTGGATCTTCTCTCACTTTTCTCTTGCACTTTCTGTACAAGTGCTACACTTACTATTTCAATTATTTTCTGCGATTGCAGGCAACCAATTTTTGAAAACTCGGTGGAGGTCAGAACTGATTATTCTTAAATTTTAAAAGCCAGTAGCAAACAGCCTGAGATCAAGCTTGTCCCAATCTCAAGATGTGGGGAAGAAGTTTCCACGACACAAAGGTGGCGCTGGAGATAAGGTGCCTGCGCTAACCTAAGATGGACCGCGGTTCAATCCCCCGGTTCCCCATATGGTCCCCTGTGCCTGCCAGGAGCGACTTCTGAGCGAATAGCCAGGAGTAACCCCTGAGCGTCACCGGGTGTGCCCCCCCTCCCAAAAAAAATACATGTCTGGACTTTTCCCATTTGAAACAATCAGCTGAACAATCAGCTCTTTAACCAAAAGAGCCCCTTTCTGGTATTCTTCAGAAATCTCCCCAAGAGTTTCAGAGCATTTTGAAACTAGTTTATTCAGGAGATAGCATTCAGTTATTGGCATTCTTTAGGCTACAGGGAAATTCTCTTACATTTGCCCTATGTTTACAAAACAGGGAAAATTACATCTAAAAGTCATAAAGTTTATGGACTTGCTCCTTTTGATGTCAGAGAAAAGCACCATTTACAGGAGAGTGATCTATTTCTAAGAAAAACACATTATGGAAACTAATGCACAGCTTAGTGATGGTGTTTAACAGTACTTTATTGTGTACTTGAAAGTTCTTAAGAGACTACATTTTAAAAGTTCTAGCAACCAAAAATAAATGCTAGTTCTGTGATATAATGGATGGATGTATTTGCTATTACTTCTGTGATCCTTATATTACAATACATAACTATAACAAGGACTGTAGACTTTTTTTTGTTTTGTTTGTTTTTGTTTGTTTGCTTTTGGGCCACACCCAGTGACGCTCAGGAGTTTTTTCCTGGCTATGCACTCAGAAGTGGCTCCTGACTTGGGGGAGGACTGTAGCCTCTTAACATATACAATATGTTCTATAAATATCCTTGCTTTATTTTATTTTTTTTTGTTTGTTTTAGGACCACACCCAGTGGCATTCAGGGTTACTCCTGACTCTGTGCTCAGAAGGACCATATCAGATGATGGGGATCAAACCTGATTCAGCTGCATGCAAGGAAAACATCCTATCTGCTGTGACCTGCTGTGTTATCACTATTGCATCCAATAACCTTATTTTTAAAAAGAGAAAATTCAGGATCTGAGCGGTGGTGCAAGGGATAAGGCATTTGCCTTGCCCGTGCTAGCCTAGGAACGCGATCCGATTCCCCACCCCACCGGGTCCCATACGGTTCCCCAAGCCAGGAGCAATTTCTGAGCACATAGCCAGGAGTAACCCCTGAGCATCACCGGGAGTGACCAAAAGAGGGAAAAAATCAATGGAGAACTAAGCAGCAAAATAGTATAACACTTAATTTAGTTCACTTTTTTTTTAATTTAAAACACTTTGTTAGCACTAATGCACTAAGTTCTTGCATGGTAAATTATAATTTCTCAAAATAATCAAGAATAATCTTTCAATATTTGGTTTACCTGTCAAAATATGAGTGCATAGATTTTCTAAAGCTGATTGGATTACACCTTTGATTCCTATCCAGAGGAAGATGGTTGCAGAGAACCAGATAAAAGCACCCATAAGAAAATTAATCATACGGCAATTGTCCAAGTTTTAGGGTAACCTGGGCAGTTATGAGTGGTCTCACAGGACAGCCATTTGTATTTATCCTTGACTTCTGGCCTCTGTAATAGATTTTTATTGTTGTATTGTCAGTACATAGTGCTCCTCCTAACCTGGGATGATACTGTTTGAGTTGACAGAGATATTAACTTATAATACATATATAAAGATGAGAGACTGCAGTGTTTCTATTAGCTATTCATATAGCTAATCAGCGGGCATCCTTCAAAGTATAGAGTGAAGTCTCCAGATTTTCTATTCTATATATAACCATATAGTCTCCAAATCTAAAAGACTCTAGACTGGCTTATTCTATATTTGCTTGCACATTTTTGCAGACAGCAAAATTTGTGACCACTTTATATTGTATTGGGAGTGTTTTTGAAAATGCTTACTTAGAGGTCTTTCTATTCATTGGAATATTTTTTAGGGAGATATATTCACACAATAGATATTTGTGAACTTGTCACTATGACTGTTTTACACATTAATAACTGAAATGATCACTGTATATACTTAGAGGCCTATAGTTTTTAAATTACAAGATATTATTATCTACTAATATAGTTTTACATTACATATCAGAGGCTTTTATCTTGCATCATCGAAATTCTATCCTTAGAGGGCCTGAGTAGTAGCACAAAG
This sequence comes from Crocidura indochinensis, assembly GCA_004027635.1. Classification (NCBI taxonomy): domain Eukaryota; kingdom Metazoa; phylum Chordata; class Mammalia; order Eulipotyphla; family Soricidae; genus Crocidura; species Crocidura indochinensis. The sequence continues at coordinate 24,034 of PVKC010006060.1, read as the reverse complement.
GGGAGGACACTTACCATGCATGCAGCTGATCTTCCTAATATCTCAATTGTTACCTGTGCATGCCAAAACATACAAACAAAATAAATTGTACCTTTAGATCAACATCTCTCTATTCTCTTTATGTCAATCTCCTGAAAACTACCATGCATTTTCTTTTTCCTGTTTGATTGCTTTAATACTCAAAATGGAATAAAAAAAGGGGTGCTCCTTTTCAGACTGTCTTATATCGTTTAACATGATATTCTACGTTCCTTTTAATATGTTATAGATTAATGAGACCAAAAATGAGAGAATAGTGATTCACTTTGAAAACAAATCACGTTCCAGAGAAGAGAAATGAAAAACTAATATAAATGTAAAAATGTTTTAAACGGTCAATTCATGATATTTGAATAATAAAAATGAGTACAATTGCATGGCCAGAGAAAGAGTACACCAAGTAGAGCAATTGCTTCTCATGCAAAACACCACATATCATGCTCTGAACACCACTGGAAGTGTATCTGGGTCCCGAAGCCAGGAGTAGGCACCTAGCATAGGTAGGTGTAGTCCAAGCAGCAGAAAAATAAAAATATAAATAAATGGGGTTAGAATATTTGAGCAATCATCTTTCTACATCTGTGTTAGCATATGCAATAATAAGAACTTAGTAAGATCTTATATTTGATTCTGTTTTTACTTTGGTAGGAATGTTGGGTTACAGTCAGAAGTGCTGATAAATTACTCTGGTTCTGTGATCAGGGCTCATTTCTGATGATGCTTGGGACAGTACTAAGGGTTGAACTTCATCAATGAAGTGCTTGAGCCCCTGTGCAATTTTAGAAGGCTATTTCCTAACTTTAATCTGGTTTGCATAAATTTAGAAACCAATAAAGAAGAAAGTCTATAGCAAGAAAAGCTGCAAAATACAATATGGGGTTTGTTACTTAAGGTATTTATGATTTCTTCAATTTGTGATTGCATAAAGAATTTGAAGGTTTTGTCCATTTTTGATGACAAGACTCAGAATTATAGCACTTTTATTTTATTTCTATAGAGATTTTGATCTCCAGTTGTCATCATCTTTGGTCATACAATATCAGGTACATTATATTTTCTTCCTTTTCTGTATTACATTAACTTCTATGTAAAAAAATAAAGTTAAAATTTCAGCTTTATTAATAAAAAGATTAAACTTATTAGAGAACCAAGATGTAAACAATAGTAGATTCAATAATGGAAATTAATATGATGTCAACTACTTTTGTATATATCTCTAAGCAGTTTACTCAGGACAAAAAATCCCTACATGATGTGGAATAAAAGTGTAGTTATCAACTTCCTTAGTATAAAAATACAAATAAAGACACATTCACAGACAACACAAAATATTTTCAAACATTTATATTAAAGGCATATTTTTCTTATTTTATTTCTACTAACATATTTGTATTTTCTCTTAATAAGTTACTGTATAGGAGTTAATATAACAAAGAATCTACATCAATTACTACTTATTAATTCAATGGGAAGACTCTAATGATATAAATAGTGAAAAACAACAGAATTTATCAAGAATATAAATCCAATTATCTTGACCACTGCATATTGCTTATATGTAGACCTACAAATACAGTATCTGCATGCATTCATGTCTTTGTGTAACAAAGAAGGTTAGATTACCAAATATTAATAAAAATATTGTCAACAACATGTGTGTTTTCACAGCACACATGATCATTACATAAAAGTTTGGATTAGAAGAGTATGCTAAGCTGAACAGAAAATCTATTAATTGTATTTTGTTATGTTTTTAATTACACACTTATCAAAGGTATCATTGTGACAGTACTTCTATATTCAGCCCCGCAGCCTGTAAAAGTAACTAGAAAATTGAACTCAAGTTTTATACATCGAATCTTATAATCTATCAGTCAGGGCATTGTCATATGAAAGGTTTAAGAGAAATGGATGGTTCAAACGGTTTTGCACTCACCATTTAAATTTTAAGTACTATGGAAGAAAACAGTATACATTTCGTTTTTACTCTGTCTAGTATAAATTATTCTCATTTATATACAAATATTATTTAATCTTTAAAGCTCAATTTTTTTAATTTCTCTAATAAATGATGAATAATATTGATGAAAAGGATCCAAAAAGCTATGAACAAAATGTGTTTTAACTTAAATAATGGATTAGAACTAAGAATGTTAGAATATTGAGAAAGAGTATTTCCCTTTCTGCCACACTCAAGATGAAAAAAATATTGAGTTGTAGGATCACTAAGTAGTAATAAAAATGATCAGACTAAAACATCAAATCCAAAGTCAATGACAACAGAATCAATACCCAACTTACAGCTAGCTAGACACAGAGGGGACCACTTATACTTGCAGCCAGGGGATAAGGGAGAGGGATATGGGAGGCATGCTGGGAATGGGGGTGGAGGGAGGACAACTTTAGTGGTTAAAATTCCCTTGATTCAATGTTAATATGTACCTAAAATATTACTGTGAAAGATATATAATCCACTTTGGTCAAAATAAAAATTATTATTATATAAAAATATGATCTAATTTTGAGTTGACTTGAAAATAGTGCACAATAGGTGAGAGAAAGAGAAATATAACATATTTATACATATATATGTACATGCAGTATAAAATTATGTTGATTCTAAATCAATAATAATTGAGTAGCTAATAGATCAAAGAATGAGAATAATATTTAATATGTAGGTTTACTATAGATAACATGATATTTAGTTACTATTTTTGTTGTTTTGTTTTTGGGCCAAACCTGGCTGCATTCAGGGCTTCCTCATAGTTCTGTGCTCAGAAATTGCTGCTGGCACACTCGGGGGACCATGTGGGATTCCAGGGACCAAACTTTGCATGCAAGACAAATGTACAATTAATGTGAATTTTCAGTTATCCAAAAAAGCAAAATTTATCTATTAGAACTTTGAAGAGTTAAAATATGGTCAGTAGAAATAGATATTACTGAAAATATTTTCTAGTTGTATTTTTCATAAAGTACTTGTGAATAAATTTTTGATTGCTACACTATTGTTTCAGTTAGCTCATTATCAGAGAATGTATGGCAAAGACTTCAGGAAGATTAAGTTCCCATTTATTTTACTATCACAAGGCTTTTATATAGGTAGAAACTTAGGATATAAAATGTCCAAGTTATTGCATGAGTATTATTTTATTCTAATTTAACATCCTTTTCAAATGATAAAGTGCATAGGCTCAAATTAGATATAAGTACATAATTCAAACCTGCATTTGGAAATGAGAATGGCTTTTCTACTTGTGGTCCATATTCAAGAGTCATCCTCCCACTCAATTATTTTCTTACAGTTCTTCTGAGACTTATTTAACTGAATTGTTAAGGTGCTGAAATCTGAAAATTTGAAGCATCTGAAGCACGTTTGCTTCTGATTTTTTCATTAGTACCAATATAATGTGCTCCCTCGGAACCCAGGAGACATTATCAGTACTAATCTACTATTTCTTTCCTAGAGTTTCCAGTCTACTGAGAACTTCTAATTTGTGATAATTAACCTCCGAAGAAAATCATGTTTCATTTATCACAAAGAGCAACACATTTCTCTATGTTCAGCTTTGCAGCTTACAGAGTATATTGGGTTTGAATTTCAGAAATCTGATAAATTATGCAGCAATAAAGATGGAAAGTTTTTATAGTAGAAACTAATTATATGGATAGAGTGATGTGCCACATGGAAAAGCACTTGGTCCTAGAGATCAAGAATAAATGTTTTACTTTTGTATCACATTCTACTGAATGATTTGTGGAATGATGAAAAAAAAAGACAGTTCAATAATGTTTTTTATTTCTTTAAGTTCTGTATCTACCACATATCACAAGGTTATTATGAGGAATAAAGCTTTCAAATGAGCAGCAAGGTCCAAACTTAGACTGTTAGGTTGTGACTCCACATGTTGAAAAATCTTAGAATATTATATTAACATAGAAACCAGAGATAAATGTAAAACACAGATATGACTGAGGCTTAATATTAATAGCACATGGGTCTCCTTAAGCACCTGATATCACAGTAAGAATTAGATTCTAAGCACAAAAAATGCAATTATAATTGTGATCCTCAAAAAATACAATTATAATTATAAAATTAGTTTATTTAATATTTTATTATCAGGAAATGCTCGGCTAACAGATCAATATTTTAAACTTGTATAATGCAGAGTTTAAAAATAAATTCTCAAGAGATGGCTAAAAAAAGGTTTTGTTGTTTGTGGTGGTCCTTGGGTAGCTTTTATGAAGTTAGAATGAACAAAGGATTGAGGTGGAATCCTAGAAAAAGAAATCAACCCACCTTAATCACCCTGGGAAGTTCTAAGAGATTCGAAATTGATGAAAGTCAGTGACAAGCCCGTGATGGCTTGGATATTCCTGTTACACCAGCCCCGTGAAGCAGCTACCAACTGTCCCTGGTACCAACTTGTTTGCACAACATGGGATATGACTCCTGGCACACAATTTTTTAGAGAGCTGCACACAGGTTGATGTGAGGAATTGCTTTCTGCAGGAGATAAATGTCAGTTTCATATCTTACCCACGTTCTTTCTTTTGTTGCTGTTCCCTTACAGAAAATGATTTCCTAAGGAGATGAATAGTGAAGTCTAACAAATCTATTAGGTAAATAAAGAGAGAGAGAGAGGCAGAGGAAGGTTAAAGTGCATGCTCAGAAGAGAATATGGACTACTCTAGAGTGGAGAGAGCTAGTACACAACTGAATGTGAAAGAATGGAGTTTACAATTCAAAAAAGGAGATTCAGGGTCTTGTATGTAGACAACATGGGTTCAAGCAGCATGGACTTAAACAGCTTCAGTACTGGGTGGCACAAGCTCTCTTCCTCAGATAAATTACTTTATATATGATTTACTCAAACTGCTTCCAAGTCTGTTCCTAAAGTTGTTCCCAAGTGGTTTTGTTTGGAGCAGTTGATATATTTATATTCTTTGCATGACTTTTTTTCCAGTAATAGAATGTCTCTTCCCTGAGATTCCAATCACCTCCTCTCAAGAAACCTCTTGAGAATGGCCTGGAAGTTTTTATGTCAATATATGTCTCAGTTCCTAAGTTAGGTCCTTTTTATTTAAGACATTAATGCCTTTAGACTGGTTAAGATTTTAGTTTCCTTACATACATTACCAGGGTCCTCTTATCTTCCTGCGAGCAATAGCTTCACATTCATGTTTTAAAATAATCCATAGAAAACCTAGCATGCTTTAATAAGTCATTAAGAGGCTTCATATCTGCAGTTGGAAAAATATAATGACTGACTGCTGAAAATATGTAAAGTGATATACAAGAATACCTTTCAATATAGTATTTGTAAACCACAGTGGTTAAAATGAAAAAAAAAGGAAGAAAATACCATAGAGATAAACAAGAGTCAGGGGTGCTATTGGCTATGGAAAGGACTCTGGGAACAATGGTTTCTTGAAATATAAATGTAAACTTACAAAGGTGTGTACTGAAATATTTTATTACCGAGAGTCAATCATCCACAACTTTTTAAGTCAACTTTATGGTGAGTCAATGGAAGAAAAGATGAAAGAAAGAAAGAAAGAAAGAAAGAAAGAAAGAAAGAAAGAAAGAAAGAAAGAAAGAAAGAAAGAAAGAAAGAAAGAAAGAAAGAAAGAAAGAAAGAAAGAAAGAAAGAAAGAAAGAAAGAAAGAAAGAAAGAAAGAAAGAAAGAAAGAAAGAAAGAAAGAAAGAAAGAAAGAGAAGGAAAGAAGAAAGAAGGAAGAAGAAAGAAAAAAAGACTTTCCTAAAATTTATTATAAAAACAGTTATCCCAAACTAGTCAATCTCCAAAGTCAGTTCTATGGTGCTTGTCAAAGGGATAGCTTAGAGCTATTGGTGTGTTTTGTTTGTTAGTTTTTTGGGTAATCAGCGTGACAATTGTTCCAGAAACTTTGATCCTAGTAGGTTCAACCAGACTCTGGCCCTGGTATTCATTTAGCATCTTAGTGGTCTCCTAGTTCTCATCACACTCAGTATACATATTGTTACTCATTAGTTGGAAACATCTTTTAATCTAGTATCATGGAATGGTGTTTAAACCACTTAATCTCCACTCTTGGGTGTGTTTTGATTCTTCCTAATAAATACATTGACTTTCAGGAAAAGGCTTTCTTACATTTCCAGACTTCCCCACTGACCTGCCTGCTTCTTAGAAGCTTACATATAGAACTCCTGAACCTGCTTCCCTCTATAAGTAATTTTAAATATTTTATGTACATTTATATGTGTCTTTTTGTAAAATATCTAATTACTTCCTCTTCTTTTTATATCATTTTTCCTATAAATGTGACACAGTTGGGAGTGCTCAAGGATTAGGCTTGTTCTTTGCTCTGTGCCCAGGGATCAGTCCTAGTGATACCACAGGGGACCATGTGTGATGCTAGGGATTAATTGGGATTGGTTGCATACAATAAAAATACTTTTTAATCTTTTATTCTCTCTGACCCATATTTGTACTGTTAAAAATAAGAACCCAAATCCTGAACTCTCGACACTGATGCACAGTTGGGGAACAGAATTAAAATAAAATAAAATAAATATTTAATATACTGTTTAGATGAATATCTACTCACTAAACAAAATTTTGTTTAATTATCATATAATTGCTTTTTTAAATTTATATACGTCTCATAATCATACTATACAATATATCTAGGACATGCATGCTCCCTGGTTTAAGGTAGGCAACTTAGTGTATCACCGGCTAATCTGGTGATATCACAAAACCATCAAAATGCATATATTTTAGAAAAAGAAACATATCTCAATAATTTGAGCACAGACTTTGTATGTGAAAATCCTAAACTTGCTCCTTGACTGTGAAAGCGATCTTGAGCACTGTTGGATGTAGTTTTTGAGACTTACCATATTTAAACACATCAATATTTAATAATGTATAATGAAAGATTATGTCTATTAAGTTCTTAGTTATTCTAATTCAACATTAAAATTCTTTGCACATATTCACTTTTTAAAGCTTACAGAAATAGGCAAAAGAAAGAATGAAATACATTTGTTCAACAGTACAGTAAGAAAGAAATATGAAAGGAAGGCAGTATCAAAGCTAAAACTTTAATCAACAAAGCTCCTTTCTTTAATCTAGCTCCACAAAATTTTCAATCAGAAACTTATGTTAGGACTTGATAAACATACTAAATTAGGAACTAGATGAATGTATATCTGAAAACAAAATAATGTATCATTTTACTGCAAGAGTTTGCACAGCTTCAGCGAACAGATGTTTAGGTTCTACCAAACTGTGGTTGACAAATTTGCTAGCAGTGGGAGTGGAAAATTAGTTTTCATTTTTAGAAATTATTTGATAGCATTTGCAGACCTTTGCTATTTATCACATTGATTAAAAGCTGTCACTTGCAACATTTATAGTCTTCAAGTACATGTCAAAACAGTTTCAACCAATTCAAATGTTCTTCTGAAAAGGCATATTAAACACAAACAGGGTATATTTACATTTTCTCTTTCTAAGGCAATACATCAAACTGTGTAGAAAGGTACCTTCTGATTTTGTATTGAGAATTTCACTGATTAAATTTTGATTCTTATCTATCAATTACACACTTGGAAATATCCTTTGAACCAAAAATAAATATGAATAGGTAAGAAAATATAGCTTGGAATGTCATGATAAAATGACTGTTACTTCCATAAAAGCAACAAAATTACACTTATATCCCAAGAGAACAAATCCTCATATCGGTGAAAAAAATCATTTGTTATTAAAGTCTGTAAATAGGTAAATGAATTTTCATCATGATATTTACTGATAATTCATGATTTTATTATGTGGATCCTTATAAACTCACTCTGTCTTAATCATATACACTTAGGATTTGCCATTAAATTAATCATGCACTTGTATTGTTGATCACAACTTTTTAACACATTAAATATTTTAGTCTTTTTATAATTAACTGTTTAACTTTTATTTTCAAGTAGGAGCATCTATCTACAAGTTTTTTTTTTTTGCTAAGCTGTTAAATGTTAAACAGTATAATTGGTTTGAATTGTATATTAACAGCTTTTTTTTATAACATACAGTTGTTTTGTTACAAATATTGCATGACAACAATAATTTTTCACCATGATTTTAATTTTTACTCATGCAAATGTTATTATACTAAGATCATGTACGAAGGTAAAATCCTAATGGATTAAAGACCCTGATAGCAGACCTGATACCATAAGGTATATGGAACAACACGTTGGTAAAACACTCCAGGACATTGAGACTAAAGGCATCTTCAAGGAAGAAACTCTACTTTCCAAACCAGTGGAAGCAGAGATCAACAGATGGGAATACATTAAACTGAGAAGCTTCTGCACCTCAAAAGAAATAGTGCCCCGGATACAAGAGTCACCCACCGAGTGGGAGAAGCTATTCACCCAATACCCATCAGATAAGGGGCTAATATCCCAAAATATACAGGGCACTGACAGAACTTTACAAGAAAAAAACATTTAATACCATCAAAAAATGGGGAGAAAAAATGAACAGACGCTTTGATAAAAAAAGAAATACAAAGGCCAAAAGCCACATGAAAAAAATGCTCCTCGTCAATAATCATCAGGGAGATGCAAATCAAAACAACTATGAGATACCACCTCACACCACAGAGATTGGCGCACATCACAAAGAATGAGAACAATCAGTGCTGGCGGAGATGTGGAGAGAAAGGAACTCTTATCCGCTGCTGGTTGGAACGCTGTCTAGTCCAACCTTTTTGGAAAGCGATATGGAGATTCCTCCAAAATCTGGAAATTGAGTTCTCAGTAGACCCAGCTATTCCACTCCTAGGGATATACCCTAAGAACATAAGAATTCAATACAAAAACCCCTTCCTCACACCTATATTTATTGCAGCACTATTCACAATAGCCAGGCTCTGGAAACAACCAAGATGCCCTTCAACAGACAAATGGCTAAAGAAAGTGTGGTACATATGCACAATGAAATATTATGCAGTCATAAAGAGAGATGAAGTCATGAAATTTTCCTATACATGGATGTACATGGAATCAATCATGCTGAGTGAAATAAGTCAGAGGGAGAGAGAGAGAGACACACACACACAGAATAGACTCACTTATCTATGGGTTTTAAGAAAAATAAAAGTCATTTTTGCAACAATCCTCAGAGACAATGAGAGGAGGGATGGAACTTCCAACTCAATTCATGAAGCTCACCACAAAGAGTGCTGAATGCAGTTATAGAAACAATTACACAGAGAACTACCATAAACATGTGAATGAATGAGGGAACTGGAAACCCTGTTTGGAGTACAGGTGGGGGTGGGGTGGGATGGAGAGGGATTTCAGAAATTGGTGGTGGGAATGTTGCACTGGTGAATGGGGTGTTCTTTACATGGCTGAAACCTAATCACAATCATATATGTAATCAAAATATTTAAATAAAAAAAGAAAAGAAAAAAAAAGAAATAAAAGACAGTTACCCACTTTACCAAGTGCAGAGCAGAAATTTTCATGTGTTTAATTAAAAACATTTGCTAAGTGAATGTTATTATTATTTACATATTTTCAAAAATAATAAATTAATTTCAAAAGGAAAAGTTAAAACAGATTAGTATCAGCATTACATTATATACCTTTGAACCCTCAAGGAACAGAAAATAGGGAAAATGACAGCAGTATTGAATAAACTTTTCTTGAATTATTCTTGTGTTGGGAATCCTCATAATCTTACATATCAAGTTTTATATTGTATCAGGCATTGCTTACATCTAATTTTCTTGTCAAAAAATACTTCAAAATATAATTTTATAGGTATTTAATAGTTTAGTAATATTTAAGTAAACTTGAAACACATCTTCCTTAAAGTTTGGTTAAAAAGGCTAAATAAGACTCATTCTTTTTTTTCCATTGTCTTTCATCATAGAACATGAAGATTTTCTTTGTTTTTGTTGCAGGCCACACTCAGCATCGTTCAGGGGTTACTTCTGTCTCTTATCTCAAGAATCACTCCTGGCTGAACTCAGGAGATCATATGGGATACCAAGGATCAAAGTCCAGCAAGCTCAATGCAAGGTAAGTGCCTTACTTGTTATGTTTTTTTTCTGGGTCCAAATATGGAGTTTTTAATGATATCGTAGGTAATAAGAAATGCAAGCTATACATTTTGTGACAAATGTTATTAAAATTATATACTAACATTAACTTACAAGTATTTGAAAAAAATTTATTCTATGTAGAAATAGAATCAATGTCAGTAGTATAATTACAATTTAGTACAAACTGAAGAAATATTATTCAAGGTAATTTTTGGTAGTGTTTTGTTCTTGGATTCCAATCTACAACTTACTTATACTAGTCCTCTAGTAGTATGAAACATCTCTTTCCTAAGAACAAATTTTTAATTTTAAAAAGTTGGCTCTTATTACAATTATCCCTGAGATATGCAAAGTTATACGTAGCTATAGTATGTGTGAACTTGTTATAATAGTCAGACTTCTGGTAGGTGATTTAAAATATTTCAAAATATTTTTCTCTTGAATTTAATATCTCAGAAAGTGACAAATACACAATTATCTTGATTTTATTTTAAATAGAATTAATATTTTATACTATGACATGCTGTCATGAGATGATGATACATTAAATTACCTATTTCTTAAAGAAATCTCCTTTAGAAAACTTTATGCAGCAATATTTTAAAGTGCCAATCCATTACAGAATCTGCATCATGATTCTTTAAGTAGTCCCTAAAAGGCAATATTAGATGCTTTGCACATGCTGACTAAAATCACTTTGTTCCTTTAAAAAAATTCTTACAGTTAGACTAAGCAAATAAATGAATGCAGAGTGCCAAATATAGTATATCATTTGTTCTCTGATAAGAAATTAACATCCCTGAGTAGCACTGAACTAGGGACACAGCCATATGCATAGATATTAAAGAGGTGCAAATATGGAAGTGCACAAACATACTTTATGAATTCCCTGCATTTTCTATAATTTTCCTATTTATTCATTATCCCTGAGAGACAAAAAGCATGCTCTCTTTATCCTCAATCTGATTTTGTAAAGTTCTTATAAGTGAACTTGTTTATAACCGGCTCTTTAAACCATTGGCTGAAAAATAGATTGCAAGCTTTTATTTTATTCCCATTAAGGGCTCTTGTGTCCTTAAAGCTGTCCATATTGTTCCTTTACATCATAGTCAACCTTGTGATTATCACAACAAATACTCATAAAAAACCACACTCTTTCTGCAGGAAAATATCCTGAGGAATATTTTATGTATCTTTTATGCAAGACACTTTCTATTTATTGAGTGATAAAAACAAAAAAAGGAAACTCTTTTTATGGACATTATTTGTACAACCTTTCAGAGTGCAAGCCATTACACATGTTGTTATCATACTGAAAAATATTCCTAAATGTTCTCTTGCCTTCAAGATTGGAATCACTGTTCTATGGAGCTCCAATTATTTTACCGACATTTTGCAAGTGAGAGTTCAGATAATAAATTTCAATAATTCATTGGTAGATTAATAGACATACATTGGTAAATGAACATATATGAATTTTGTAATGCTTAATAAGAGTTAATTAACTCATTGATTAAATGTTATTTATTAATTTTATGTAAAGAACATTGAGAAGCATGTCTGGCTTTTTAGCAGCAAACAAGACAAGGATCTTATTCTCATGAAAGCATAGTTTAGTGGTACAAATATCTGACTATCAATATTTAATATGTAGGGAGAGAGGAATATTTTAGTTAGGAATGCCCAGGTACTATTGACTAGGAAGCCAATATTCAATATACACATAAAAACTAGATAGTACTAATTGATAATTATTATGGAGAAGTGTGCTAGTATATTTTCCTCTATAGAATTTCCAGTGAATCACTTTTTAGGATCTATGCCCTTGAATCAATTCTTGTATGCTCTACAACAACAGATTTAACCAACTGAACATAGCAAAAGGACAATTCTCATAGTTGGTTTAAGCAAACTGATATTGGTAGTTCCCTTTCCTCTCCCTCAGAATCCATGCTCTTAGAAATCCTGAGATACCTGTGAGAAATCCTCTGATTCTGCTGTAGAAATGACATGGAAAGATCGCAATAGAAGCCTCATAAGAAGAGAAGTCTTGAACTTGGTGGAAATGAAGTGAATGAAATTCGGTTGACTTCATAGTCCACTGTAAACTTACATTCAGGTCCTTGCCATTATTCATTGGATATTTCATAGATTTGTTATCGATACCGTAGCATAAAGCCAAGTGTTTCAGAGTGCCTAAACTAAGATATGTGCAACACTTAATTTGCTCTTTCAAAAAGACCCTGATAGCTTTAATACACATACTTGATTGAGTTGTTGGTTTTTCCAACAATTGACTTCCATTGAGGGTTGCTTTAAAACTACATGAAGACAATTGAGGTGTATCCAGTTAGCACATAAATCCCTGGGAGATTCTTTCATACCATTACATTTAAAAGTAAGTGGTAAAGGCAAAGGTCTTTTGTTTATAGAAATTTAGAAAAAGTATCTTATTCTTAGTCTCGTACAAGCCACGATTTAGGCTTGTAGACTAAATATGGCAAGTTGCAAAGGAGGTTTGATCTTACTAGGTCTCCATGAAATGAAACAAAATCTTTAAATAATTTGAATTGTTTTAATGGTGCTATTTCTTCATTCTTGGTGTCAGAGTCAAATAATCATTATCTAGTAAACCAGGAAAATAATTTGGATATCTAAACTCTTTTTTTTTGGGGGGGGGAGGGTCACACCTGGCAGTGCTCAGGGGTTACTCCTGGCTCCATGCTCAGAAATTGCTCCTGGCAGGCACGGGGGACCATATGGGGCACCGGGATTTGAACCGATGACCTTTTTGCATGAAAGGCAAATGCCTTACCTCCATGCTATCTCCCGGGCCCCTGATATCTAAACTCTTAAATTCACTAAATATCCTATGATTTTCTTCCTAATGAAAAGACTGGTAGAGTAAAATTGACTTGGGCTACCTGGAAAGATTACAGTATTTTAATTAACTTGCATTATTTCTGGTTCATTTATGAGCTGGAAACAGTTGATCATAATATTTATCAGAATTACATTTTCTCAAGAAAATACGTTCTTTCATAAATGGTAGATTAGAACATGATAAATTATCTTATTATTGAAGGTATATTTTTATTTGCCAGTACTTGATTTAATTTTTCTTTTTTATATAAAAGTATATTTTATAATATACTCAGGTATATGTCCTTAAAGTAATTTATGTTTTTTTTTTTGTTGTGTTGTCAGACCACTTTATTTTTATCACCATTTTTTGTGAACACTTACATTTCTGCCAAATAAAACCTGTCCACTCTTGGAAACCAAGAGATGAAACAACACTCTCTGACACAGAAAATTTCTTATTTTTTTTCTTTTTTTTGTTTGTGAGTCACACTCGGTTATGTTCAGGGGGTAAAGCCTGGATTTGTACTCAAAGCTCACTCTTGGTAGTTCTTGGGGGATCATATTAAGCAAAATTGGCTAACATGCCAGATGAATGCCTTAACCAACATACTCTTCTATCACTCTTGTCCCAGCAAACTCTTTATGTTCAATTAATTTGACAGACAAAACAAAATGGACTTATGATTGAAGTATTTCCTTTTCTACATATATTTTATAATTATCACTATAAACATTTATGTCTTTTTCTTTCCTTTTTAATTATATCATTCTTTACAGATCAAAATGCATTTTAATTATTTAAAACCATACTTTTGGTATTTTTAACAACATATTATTTATTATTTTAGGATAAATTATTAGGACTGTCAAAATTATAGTAGCATGTTTGTATATGTTTCCTCAAAAGTATAATGAAAAATAAATATGTGTTTTAAGGGAAGCTATTATATACTCTATAATTTTTTTATAGAAAATAAAATGTTTTATTTTGATGTTTAATGAACATCTGTATTAGAACAGTGTGTGATCTTCCTCAATGCTATGGCTTCAGATGTTATGAAATCACACATTCTCTTGCCTTATCTTCTCTCATATTTTTTCTCATTCACTGTTCTCTAAAGTAGCTTACTAAAGTTGGAGAAAGGGTTTTCTCTTGTCAAATATTTCCTATTCATTTTCTCTCATTATATAGTGAGATTTTAAATTTCTGCATTGACTGACTTTAGAGAATTGATTCGCTCTAATTTTATTCCTGCTTTACTCTCTCTGAAGTGTCATGGCCACCACCTTCTTCTATACATCTCTGTGCCCTTAGTGTGAATCATTGTCATCTCACCTTTTAAAATTTGAATTTTTAAGTAGTATACTTATTCGTGGACTTTATTTCACTATACAACAATAATGCTAAATTATTATGTCTTATTTTATTTTTGTTACTTTTGGGTGTCAGTTTTTGTTGCTCGGGATTTATTCCTGACTCTGAACTCAGGAATTACTCGTGGAAAGCTCAGGAGATCAGATGAGGTGTCAGAGATAAAATTGCAAGGGTAATAGTCTACCCTCTATGCTATATTTTTCTGGCCCTGTGATTTATTCTAACAGATGTAGAAGTTAGCTTTTAAAATAGGAATAAATGTATATGTTTTCAGATCATTGAAATGCATGGGAATACACAATGTGTTTAAATAGTTCTTCAAGTTCTTTGAATTTGTGTCTTAGATTATCTTCCCTTCCATTCACATATTGTCTTTGCCATGCAACTCTGCTATTTTCTTGGGATATTCTCCCTCATTCTTTGACTCTAAACTTTATTTTATTTACCACAAGATATTAACAAATGTGGAAAAACAGAGGTAAAATTAAAAACTTGCCTTCTATGCTTGCAACTTTACTGGCTAATTTTTGCTTAGAATCAACTAATTTGGACTAATCGAAATGAACATACAATTTAAAGAAGAGATGAAAATTTGTGTTATCTCAACTAAGACATTTATAAATTTGTCATTTGTGCCTAATATTAAACAAAATAGTAATAACAAGATCAGCTTGGACTAATTCACCGAACTGAATAATCAATGAAAGTTTATTGTATATTTTACTAATTTTATAATGATGTATGCCCTGTTATTCTTGTGAGATACCTAAAAGAATAATAGAAAAACTTGAAAACTTTCTTTCCATTCCCCTGTAATTTAATAATAAGTATAGTGTGTTACTTTGCAATTAGTAAACCAATTCAATGAAAAAGATAATCATGGGGCTGGAGCAATAGTGCAGTGGTGGGGCATATGCATGGACTGGCTGACTCAGGAAGATCCATATTGTCCACAAGCTAGGAGAGATTTCTGAGTGCATAGCCATGAATAACCCCTAAGCATCACCAGGTGTGTCCTAAAATAAAAAAATATATAATAATAATAAGGGGCCAGAGTGGTGGCACAAGCGATGAGGCATCTGCCTTGAAGGTGCTAGCCTAGGAAGGACCCTGCAGTTCGATTGCCCTGCATCCTATATGGTCTCCCAAGCCTGGAGCGATTTCTGAGCTCATAGCCAGGAGTAACTCCTGAGCCTCACCAGATGTGCCCCGCCCCCTCCAAAGAAAACATTAATCCATTAATCATCTATACCCATTCTATCTTTTGCTGTTAATCCCACATGATGTCATAGTTTAATATTTTCTCTAAAAATAAAAACAGAAATGTATAGTACATTTTATATAAACCGCATATCAATTGAAAATATATTCCAAAAGTTAATATATTTTTAAAAGGCTTACTTTGGAGCAATTATCATGGCTCAAAGAATTATTAGTTCAAATAAGATTTACATGCAAGAAGTTTTATCCCGGTGCTATGCATTCATCCCTCAGTCGCCAGCATTGCTAGGAGAAGCCTCCAAGAATTTTGTCTGGAAAAGTTCTTGGACACCATCAGGTTTGACTCAAATAATGAAAGGAAGCTCCTGGCTTGAGGGACCATGTGGGACGTTCTTATTAATTTTATAATATAATAAATGTGAAGAATTTTTTACAGCAGTGGTCCTCAAACTATGGCCCGGGGCCACATATTGTATTTGTTCCCATTTTGTTTCTTCACATCAAAATAAGATGTATGCAGTGTGCATAGGAATTTGTTCGCAATTTTTGATTTTACTATAGTCTGGTCCTCCAATGGTCTGAGGGACAGTGAACTGGGCCCTTATTTAAAAACTTTGAGGACCCCTGTTTTACAGTTTTTGTATTTTTATAGAAGGAATGGTGTCATGTTATATGTTATATTGCCTGGCAAACATTATTCTATTTAATTTTAGTTTTCATGGTAGAAAGTAGAGAGAGTGAGATATGAGCATTCTGGTGTTTCTTTCATTGGGACTTAAATATAAGGCACTAACACATTTTATTCTTGCTTCTGAGTTCAATTAATTCACTAATTCAGGGTTACCCAAAATTCAGTAAATATTTAGCACTCTGTTTCTCCAGCAAAATGTGAAAAGAATTTCTTCCAAGCACAGAAATGCACTGTCTTTCTCTCTCTCTCTCTCTCTCTCTCTCTCTCTCTCTCTCTCTCTCTCTCTCTCTCTCTCTCTCTCTCTCTTTCTCTCTCTCTCTTCTCTCTCTCACACACATACACTCTTATCTTCACTGTACCTTTCAAACAATGTAATAGTGGAATCAGTATTTTAATCTATTAGTATCCTCTAAGCTGAATAGAAAATAAATTTCCCTCCTCTGCCTTTGTGGAAATATATACATAAATGCCACTCTTTTGGTGAACAGTTTGGTGAGTTAATGAAAAAATCTCTTTTTCTCAGGGCTGGGAGGTGGCACTGGAGGTAAGGTGCTTGCCTTGCCTTCGCTAACCTAGGACGGACCACCGTTCGATCCCCCTGTTCCCCATATGGTCCCCCGTGCCTGCCAGGAGCGACTTCTGAATGAATAGCCAGGAGTAATCCCTGAGCCCACCCCCCAAAAAAAATCTCTTTTTCTCGATGTGAAAACAATTTCTTAATACTAGAATCATTAGAAAGAATGTGGTACCATACTAAACATCAGTTCTTTGTGCACCAAAAAAATAGCTAGGCAATTTAAATTGGGTATAGAAAGCCCAATTTCTGTTATGCAATGTGGCAGAGAGGTGAGTTGGATATTTACTTCAAAATGACAGCAAAAATACTACATAACAAAGTACAAGTCAGATCCAGTAATTAATGTAATGCTTCTTCTGTCTTGATTCAGCAGGGAGTAATGGAGTGAATGTTCTCTATTCTTGTAAGTTACCAATGAGGTGGAACAAAGTGGTGGAAAGTTGAGTAGCTGACACCTCCCTTTCTGTGTCAGTGTCACTGAGGTTCATTGGAAGCTGGGTTTATGCTCCATATCAAAAGTAATAAAAAAGTGATCACAAAGTCTTTCTTTCATTAACAAAACATTACTAAATACTGGGAGGAACTGCCCTTCCACTCTATTAATCTAAAATAAGAATTTATCACTTTGGTGAGTTGGGAACCATGGGAGAGGTAAACATACACAAACACCCAGCTCTTGTGTTATACATTAGAATGCAATCTGGTAAGGAATATTACATAGTTTTTGAAAAATGTTCCATCAAGTAAAATTTTTTAAAGAGTTAGTTGTCTTGTAACACTAGTTACAATAGAATAAATCTGTAAATAACCTGGTCTAAATAACCTGGTCTAATAATGTTGTCTGGATAGTGGATATTTTGCATATACAAAATAGAATATAGCTTGGCTATAAGAGAAGAAGAAATTGTTCAACTTATTAATATGTTGATTTTTTGGAAATTATTACACTGAGTGTACTTAGGAGAAACAAAGCAAAGGATGATCATGCAAATAAAATAACAATGAGGTATCATCTCACACCACAGACACACACATCAATAAAATCAAGAACAAGCAATGCTGGTAAAGCTGTGGGGACAAAGGGACTCACTCAATGATGGTGGGAATGCTGATTTTTACAGCCTTTTGGGAAAACAATATAGATATTGCACAAAAAAATGGAATTGAGCATCATATGTTTCAGCAATACCACTAGTAGGGATATTTTCTATGAATACATAAACACAATACCAAAATGTCATCTGCACTCTTATGTTCATCACAGCACTATTTAAAATAGCAAGAAACAGGACACAACCCAAGTAGAGATGAATGGCTTAAGAGATTTTGGTACATCTACACAATGAATACCATGCTGCTGATAGAAAGAAAAAAGTCATAAAATTTTATTTTACATGGATGGATATGAACTATTATGCCAAGTGAAATGAATCAGAGTGAAAGGGATAGGTATAGAATAATCTCACGCGTATGAGATATATGAAAAATAAAATATAGTGTGTAATAAAATGTATTGACAATAGAGATCCAGGAGAACCAATTCAAGGTCAGAATCTTGAAACTTGAAAAGAAGACGTTTGAAAAGTGTAGCAGTGCAGTTAAGGCAAACAATGGACCACTACAACAAAGTTAATTGAAACTGATCACTCGAGTCAATAGCTGGGTGTTTGGATGGAGATAAAGTGAAATGCATGGTATCCCTTCATTAACAATGGTGCATACCACAGTGTTTAAAAAGAGAATAAAGGGAGTAGAGAGAAAGGAAGAGAGGGAAAGAAAAGAAGAAAGCAAAATAGAGAGAAGCAAAATGCTTGTCATGAGGTAGAGGTAGGAAAGGTGAAGAGTGGGAAATGAGCTGAGGATATTGTTGGTTCATAGTAAAGGGTGGTATACATGCAATTACTAAAACCCAATTTTGAACAAGTTTTAATTATTGTATTTAAATAAAAATTATAAAGAATTTTACCACAATCGCTGTGGTATATAAACAGATGTAATAAGAAAATAATAAACTCAATGACAACAAAAAGCAAAACAAACAAACAACAAAAATACCTCCTGACATCTTGTCTTTAGAATATCTGTGAGGTGAGATATGGAATAGATAAGAAGGGTATGTCCTGGGACAATGATGGAATGAATTGCATACTTAAATATTTGTTGGTGTTTGGACAATTTTATGCATAAAATCCTAATTAGCATTAGGGTATTATAACTGATGGTACCTAAATTAATTAATTAATTAATTAATTAATCTTAAATAAAGAGCAAAGGACATATTAATATATAAGAAAACATAACGGTGGTCAATACTGATTAACATTAGATTGAGAAATAGTCTGATATTATTAAATTGCCATAGAAATAATGTGATGACTATTTTAAATCAGCAATTATTGAAATGCTTTAACTGTCAAATTAAAATTCTCTTGAAACAAACTCTTAAAATGAAAAGCCTCAGTAAAGAAATTGTATTTGCAAATATAACAAATGGAAATTACACTACTCCACAATAATATAATTTATTCCTGTGTGACAGGAATAAAATAAATCATGTTCAAATCAGTGCAGTCATAGTAAGAAAATACAGAGAAAAATATGTAGGACAACGAATAACTTAAAAAGTGGGGAGAGCCAAGTAGCCTAATGGAAGATTGCTACACTTGAAGTGCAAAGCATTAGAATATACTAGAAAGTCTAAAATGTTACATACATATATTTAAGTTATGAGAGCAACTCTTAAGCAATTAACAAAACAACAACAAACACTAGCACTGACAAAGGATCTAAATTAATCATAAGAATGTTCAAATATCTGCAGATGATCTTAACTCCAGGTCCCTCAGGGGGCAAGTTGCAATTTCAGTCACTAAAAACACTTCACATTGACCAAGAAAAACTTCTTTAATATATAAAACTCATTTGACTAGAAGCTATTGTATTTTGCAAACTTTTACAGCTCAAGCCAGGTTGTGTTATTTTGCAATATTCTTTCTCTCTCAAAGTAATTAGGCTCCAAAAATAGGACACCTCTTTCCCCTTTTCATACCACAAGAAAAGGTGTTTTATTTAAGTGCGTAGGAAAGTGATGCTGTTAATGGTGATCCAGGAGTAGACCGAATGATATTCCTATCATTTATCCATTCCCAAGCTAGTTAACAAAATCTAAATTGCTGTGCATTATATGTAAATGCAATTTAGAGAGAATTCCCTCAGCATTCTCTCTTGCTGTGAAGCGTTAGATTCTCAACTTTCACAACAGAATTTTACATATGTGTAACAAATACATTTGCATATATGTAAATTTTTCTTAAAACTTTTGTGATATATAACAGAGAGTACTCTTATAGGTAAATTTTTGTGCTTATATGAAAATATATTTTAAAACAATTAAAGCTATCTACATGATCTTTAGAGCTCAAACAAGTTTTTATATCATCTGCTAAAATTCAGAAGTGTGTCTATATATACATATATATAAATGTACATATAGACAAGCGTATGCACAAATATTTAAACATATAACATAGACATTTAAATGAATTACCTTGTTTTCTTTCAAACATTACCAATCAGTCAAAGTTTTATTTGTTTCCTGGTTAATGAAGAATAAATTGGTTTGTTTATGGTATTTTTCCTAATATACGTATAGGTGATTATATTAAATAAAAATTGTAAATTTCTGGTAAAATAGTCATTGAAGTGAAATTTAAATAAAATTTAGTCATTTTGTATGTTACATGAGCATGTACTTCTATTTAATTTTCCAATAAATTAAGAGATTAGTTTGATAGATTTTATTAAATAATAATTTATAAAACCCAGGCTATGATGGGTTACTCTTTTAATATATTGAATTAAGGTTTTTCTTAAACTATCTGTGAGTTAGTTGTCCTGCTATCCCCTATTTCTACTTGAAGATTAAATATATTCAATTAACACCAAATCTGATATTTTCTTTGAAATATATATATATATATATTATCCAAATTTTTAAATATTCATTTAAAAACCCTGGAAGATGTGGGAAAAATGTAAGAGATGATAGCTTAATTCAGGGGTCTCAAACTCAATTTACCTGTGGCTCACAGGAGGCAAAGTCGGGGTGAGGCAGGGTCACATAAGAGATTTCACAAAAAAAAAAAAAGTCCTCAAACATCATTATTAACACTTTAATTATTTCTTCTGAACATGAATAGAACATTGAGTGAAGATCATGAACAGTTCTTCTGAACATGGCATCTTTTGCCTATTCCTTGCTGCCAGAGACTTGACAGCACTTCTCACAAATCTGAACCACATTTGGCTTTAGAGAGAAAGCAGTTGAGACCCTCAGCAAGGCTTAAGATGATCATCATTAACTCTAGACCTGTGCTTTGACTTATTGGAATTCAATGTGGAGAATAACTCTTCACGCAAATATGTGCCTCCCAAAAGGCACATGGTGTGCTTGTACGTTCGGGAAAGCTCAGGGAAGCTGGGGGGCAATTCTCTCAAAAATTGCCCATGCATGTCTGCTTTTCCACTAATCTCCATGAACTTGGCTTTGAGATCAGAGTTGCATTGAAGGTAAATGAGCTCCATTTAAAGCACAGGAAGGGCATTTTGCACATTAAAGGAAAAGGGGTTCACAAAAATTTGGAAAGTGGCTCTGTGCTTTTTGAGGTCTACAAATCTGTGATCAAATTTCTTCTCATGCTTAAAAATAGCATCAACAGGGGCCTGGGAGATAGCATGGAGGTAAGGCGTTTGCCTTTCATGCAAAAGGTCATCGGTTCGAATCCCGGTGCCCCATATGGTCCCCCGTGCCTGCCAGGAACGATTTCTGAGCATGGAGCCAGGAGTAACCCCTGAGCACTGCCGGGTGTGACCCAAAAAAACAAACAAAAAAATAGCATCAACATATTTCTCACCACTGTATGGTATGCCTGCATCCACAAGTTCCTTGCATGCTGGGAAATGGCAAAGGTTTGTCTGAGAGAGCTGGAATTTCCATAACACAAGTTTTGTGGAGAATGCTCTCACGTTGCCATAGGCAGCACTGATAAGCTACCCCGGGCCTTGTAACATCTTGTTTAGTATATTCAGCTTATGTGTGATGTCAACAAGAAAAACTAAGTCCATGAGCCATTTGTGATCACTCAACTTAGAAACAGCATTCCCGTCCTTCTTCATGTAGGCTTTCATTTCTTCTCTCAACGCAAAAAAATCTTTTCAGGACATTTCCCCTGCTGAGGACGCATTCTTAGATATGGATCCAGGGAATACTGTTGAGTGTGCCATCCCTCAAAATTTTTTTTCTAAGAGATTTACTGTTTAAATATTATTGATATGAGCAGAACATAGTTTAAAGTTTAACTATATTTGCAAACTCATTAAAGGCTTTAAATATTTTATGGAATTTAAGAAATGTCATATTTTATATGACAAATATAAATAGAATATAATTATATTCTTTATTTATGTATTTATATTTCTATAATATTCTATATTTGTATTCTATATTCAAATAGAAACATCGACAACTTTCTGCATTTTATTTTTGCTATAGTAGTATTTTTTAAAGGTCATAGCCAGTGGTGTTTAGGAATGATTATTTGTGTCTTTTAATTAATTTTTAACTTTAAGAACCATAGATACTATGGGACTGGAGTGCTGGCACAAGCAGTAGGGTGTTTGCCTTGGACACGCTAACCTAGGACGGACCACAATTTTTTCTCCCTGCATCCCATGTGATCCCTCAAACCAGGAGCCATTTCAAAGTGCATTGCCAAGAGTAATCCCTGAGCATCACCGGGTGTGGCCCCAAAACCAAACCAAAACAAAACAAAAAGAACCATAGATAACAAATTATTCATGATTAATTTTCAGTCATAGAATATAAACCTCCCATCACAATAGCATATTTTCAAACACTAATATCCTCCATTTGCCTGTCACCCAGACTCCTGCCTGCTTCTGGGCAGGCTTTTTTGTTTGTTTGTTTTTGGATTTTTTTGCAATGCTCAGTTGTTACTCCTGGGTCTACAGTCAGATATTGCTCCTGCCAGGCTAGAAGGACCATATGGGATGCCGGGATTCAAATCACTGTCTCCTGCATACAAGGCAAAACGCTCTACCTCCATGCTATCTCTGTCCCCTAGGGGCAGGCATTTTTGCTTCTCTTTCTTTCTCTGATCTCTTGAGAGTAGCAGTTTCTTTAGGCACTTGTCTGTTCTAGGCCTTTTGGATTGTTTCCAGATTGTGCTATTTTATATAGTGATTGCCATGAACATAGGGATGCAGGAGGCTTTTCTGCATGGTGTTTATGGATTCCGAGAGTATATTCCTAAGAATGGCATTAATGGAACATATGAACGCTAGTTTTATAAGGACTTTCCATACTGTTTTCCAAAAAGGCTGGTCCAATGTACATTCTCACATTTTTTGAACAAATGTCGTTTTCCCCCCCTCATCTGTACCAGCACTGTTTGATTCTGTTTCTTGTAATGTGCCCCAGTCTGTTTTGTGAGATTTTAATCTCATTGTTGTTTTGATTTGCAACTTTCTGATGATTTTTTTTTTTTCATGTGCTTTGGTCGTGTGATTTTCTTCTTTGAGGAAATATTTGTTCATTTCTTTTGCCCATTTTTTGGATGGGGTTAGCTTTTTTTTTCTTGCTAATTTCTACCACCATCTTGCATATCCTGGGTATTAAACCTTTATTAGATGAGTATTGTGTGAATATTTATGCGGATAGTCTTTGAATCCTAGTCACCATTTCCTTTGAGATGCAGAAGCTTCTTAGTGTAATATGGTCCCATTTGTTTGTCTTTGCTTCCACTTCTTTGGAAGTGGTGTTTCAACCTTGAAGATGTCTTAGCTTTAATATTATGGACTGTCTTACTTACATTTTCCTCCACATATTTTAATGTTTTAGTTTGATATGAAGTTCTTTAATACATTTATTTTCACTTTTGTAAATAGGCTTACTTCTGACTCTGCTTAGGAAATTTTAGACAAGGCTTGGAGAAACATATATGATGCTAAGGATCAAATCAGGATCAGCAACATGCAAGGCAAACAATTCACTCTGTACTGTCTCTGGTTCATTTGACAAAGTTCTCATAATTGTATTCATTCCTCTGAACTCCTGGCTTTTTAAAATAAAAAATCT
>PVKC010006059.1:0-31837 GCA_004027635.1 Crocidura indochinensis | reverse complement strand
AAAAATTAAGTATGCCTACAATGGGCAGAGTCCTTCTAGCAGTTCTCATCCTCCGTTTGAGAGAAGGGGGAAAGAAAAGGTGAAACACCACAACATTTTACAAAGACATATCAAATAAGACATCTGGTGAGCATTGTAGCGATAAAGATATGCACCACATAATTGCCATGGTCTTGAGATAAAAAACATGACAGAGCGCAAAAAATCAAAGAGAAAAGAAGAAAGAAAAAGTATATATATAAGGAAAATAGTGGACTACTACCTCTATATCTACACCAAAATAAGAAGGTCGACAAAAACTAGGTAAGAGAAAAATAAAATAGTAATAAGATAAATAAATTAAAAAAGATTATTTTGAGCTTCTTGTCTCACTTTCTTTTGTGGTGAAGAGCTATTTTTAATTTCATGTTCCATGCCACCTGAGCACTGCCATATGTGGTTCTTGATGCTCCAGCATCACAGGGTCCAAGCAGCACTCTAGGTTGGGGGTATAACCAGTGTGGTCTAAGCACCTTGTATGAGAATTATATGTAACATATAATTTTGTGAAATCTTCTATTTTGTATGATTGATGTATACACATATTTGAGGAGTGATTTATTTGGATTAAAGGTATATCTTCACATCATGAGAGAGCTAATAATCATCGTGGCATCAGATAATTGTGACCTTAGAATAAAGTAGCTAAAGTAAGGGACTATAGAAGAATTGACAGCATTTTTATCAGCAGCAGGTGAGTTATTAAAAAATAAAATTAAAAAAAGTTTCACATATCAAAGCAATGCTCAGTTTAAAAATAACAATGATATGATTATTTGTAGTAGTATATAAGTTGTGTTACAGATGAAAATAATTTTTCCATAACCTCATGTTTTAAGAAGAGGTTTTTCATATACCTAGTCACTAACTTTATTGAGGTGATACAAAATCATGCATAAACACCATAGATAAGTACTGTAAATGTAAAGAAATGTTAACAGACTCAACTAAAAAAGAAAAGGGATTCTAGAATGGGGAGATTTTTTTTACAGATAAAATGGTAATTAGGCCTAAGATCCCTCCTTTGCTTTTCCTGTCACTTCTTTTTTTTAATTTTAATTGTGAACAAAGTGAATTATGAATATTTCTCAGTAATTTTAAAGGTACATAGTGACAATAAATTAGGGGGCATTACCACCACCAGTGTTGTCCTCCCTCTACTCCTGTTCTCATCTTATATCCCATATCTCCCTCTTTGCCCCCGGAACTGCTAGTATAACTAGTCCACACTGTGTATAGGTTGTTGTAGATTGAGTATCGAGCCTGTTGTTGTTGACTTTGGATTTGGTGTTTAAGTCTGATAATTTTTTATTTCTATTTAATGTTCATTTGACTGTTTGGTCCTGGTACCATCCATTTTCCCCCCTCAATTTATGAGGCAGAACAAGATGATTCAAGTTATGTGATTATGTTTGAAAAAAAAAAAAAAGGAAAGGAAAAAAGAAGAAAAAAAAAACCTGGAAAGAGTCCGGTAGAGGTTATAAATATCAACTCAAAAGAAGAAAGGGAAAAAAGAAGAAAAGTATAACAAAACAAAACAAAACAAAACAAAACAAAAAAACAAGCAAAAAATAGCCATCAACTACAAAAAAAGCACAACAGCAACAACAATAACAAAACAATAATAACCATGATACCTACGAAGAAAAAAAAAAGAAGGAGGTCTGGTGTGGCAAGGTTTTGTGCTTTTTTTTTCTTTTCTTTTTTCATAGGCACAGTAAGTATTGGGGAAATTAAAAAAAGGAATACCCTTGACCCAACAGATACACCCTTGAAGCTTACTGTCATGGGAACAACTATACATACACACTCATTTTCATACCCCAAAGTCTTTTTATGGTACCAGGCAACTTTCCACTCAGCTGTGGATGATAAATTCCTGCCTCTAACTAGAGACCTTGGTTTTTGCACAGGTCATAGGATGAAGCCTTGACTAGAGACTTTCTTTTGGGTTCTAGAAGTTCTGTTCCATTGCTGTTGTTGTAATCAGTCTTCTGTAATTAGTGGTCTTGGCTTTTGCACAGATCCTAGGACAAAGCCTAGAATAGAGTCTTTCATTATGGTTCCAGAAGTTCTGCTCAGTTGCAGTTGTCAAAGTCAGACCTCTATTTTAGAGATCTTGGTTATTGTACAAATTCTAGGCTGAAGTCTGGGCTAGGGCTTCTTTGATTGGTGCTAAGTATGGCCCAGTCTTGGCTGTCAAAATCAGTCTTCTGCAGTTATTGATCTTAGGTTTTTGCACAGAGCAAAGGGCGATGTGTCTTCTGATGTCATCTTATCATCTTATCATTAGGCGTTGAGATAAAACAAATTTCTCTTAGATAAAGTTGTTGCTGTTTCTTCGTTGTCAGGATGTCATATCAAAACTGGTGCAAGTTGATGCCAGAGGAATATTAGGAATTTTCCAGGGCAAGTTTGGTTCCTGGTGCTGTTGCAGGGAACTGTGTCGATTCTATATCTGGGATCTAGGGTTTGGAATTGAATGGTCACTCTCTGATCTCATGTAGTCTATGTTGAGTCCACATGTCACATGTTCAGGATGGAAGGCACCCCTATATTATAAAATGTCTGAGTTATCCCTAGTAGATAAGCACTTGTTTCTATACATAACATTTCCCCTTTTATAGTATGCTTTTGCAAAAAGTAATGGTGCTATATTATGTTGCTGGTGCATTGGGGGGTAAGAATGACAGACTAAATAACTCTGTGCCCTGGTTTTGACCTGAGCTTTTATCCCAGGCAAGACTTTTTCTTGTAGGTTTTCATACCAAGCAGAACCAAAACAGATGACCTTAAAGAATATATATATATATATATATATATATATATATATATATATATATATATATATATATATACTTTTCTATCCTGTGATTTTTTTTTCCTTTGGTTTGGGTAGGGGGCAAATCTGGTGGTGTGAGGTGGTAACTACTGGAACTTTACTCAGAATCACCCTGGTAGGCTTGAGGGACTATTTGGGATGCCAGGGATAGAACCTGGATCAACCACATACAGAGAGAATACCCTAACCCTCTGTTTTTTTTTTATAGCCTTGTTCTTAACACAGAAATTCATGAAATGAATATAAAGATAGCACCCCACTGTAACACCTAGTCCAACTTTCTGTTTCCCTAACCTCTTCTTTTGGTATGTAAAAGTCCACCTGGATTACAGAGCATTCTCCCACCCTGGTGGATGGGGTTCAGGATAAGAAAGATAAAGTGTTGGTAATCTATTTTGGGTAACCAAAACTATTTGGCAAATAGGGTAACCTTATTTGCTGTTTCCATTGAAGTGCAGAAGCTCTCCAATTGAATATTAGTTCCACTTGGACAATGGTGTTTCCTTTTTGAAGATGACTTTAGTTTCAATGTTAGTTTTTTGCTTACACTTTCTTCTATATATGTTATAGTTTCAGGTCTGATATCAAAGTTTTTTTAAATCTATTTTAATTTTATGCATGATGTTAGAGATCTGCTTTTGCTTTCTTTGCATGTGGCTGACCAGTTGCCCCAGCGCCAGTTAGTTGTTGAAGAGGCTTTTCTTGCTCCATTTTTTACTTGGACCTTAAATAAAGACTAACTGGGTTTATGTTTGGGTGGTCTTATTATTATAGTTTAGATGTAAAAGATGCATTATTACCTGGATTAAAGACCTAAAACAAGTTAAATGAACATAGATAACCCTACTGTGTATTCGAATGTTTAATCTCAATTGTTACATGGATTCTTCAGTCATTGTAAGCATGATCTCATATATAATTCTTTCAGAAAGTTAATGAAAGTGAGGATGCATATCAGCTTTGAGTTTTACTCATGTGTATGAACCTTGTGCATAGCATGACTTATAAAAATCCCCCTTTTTCTCTGCTATTGGGAGCAAATGATTTATGTAAGGCAAGCATAACTAATTAAGCTTAAACTTGCCTGGAACACACAGGGCATCAACCATAAAGCCCATGAGGCTAATTTTAGAAGAATTGGCAAGGTTTTTGACAGATTATGGAATTTGTTCAAGGTTTTAACTTTTGACAATAAAGTCAATCACCTTTGTCTGGTTAAAAGTTTTGCCATTGTGAAGGATTGGTATCATTCTATAAAATTTATGCTGGATGAAGGATTCTAAATATTGGGAGTTGATTTTAATTGTCACTGAATCCTAGGTAACTTTTGAATCCTTTAATCTCTATATATCCATTTTTCAAACATGGAAATATCAAATTTAAAGTCCATAAGCTCCTCAAAGAATATTAATTTCCCTTTGCTTTATTAGTAAAACTTAGAAATATTTCTCTAAAACTATGCTGATTATTATAGTACCCTGTTAGATAAATAAAGCTATTTACAGGATTTGGAAAGAAAAAGGGGGATTGGAAACATAGTATAAGTATTATGGACTCACAATTTACATGACCAACTCAGATTTAATTTCTGCTAATCTAGGAATAGTAGCCCTGATCAGAGCTGAATGTAGCCCAAACTATTAAAGAAAACACAACTAGAATATTAAAAGTCACATAAAGTCTTAATATATGTAAATAAGTATAGAACATGATTAATGATTTAGCACTACAAATTAATAATTTGAGCCTATTAAATATATTTCTCTAAATATCTAATGTAAACGTCACATTATATATCATAATCAGCATAGATTTTTGAATCATTATAAAAGCATCATACAGTTTTGTTTCAAAATTATAGGGCATGTTTCTAGTTACTTTTAATATTGCTTTGATCTATTTGGTGTCTTGCTTTTCTGCTTCAATGACAGTATCTAATGATTTCAGAAATGACTTTGTGTTTAATCATAATAGAAGACTATACAATTTGAAAAGGGGGGGTGAGGAGCATTTCAAAAGAGGAATCAAGAGATACATGGATGTTTCTAAATGATTCATAGTCTACTGTTCCAGCTTCTCAGTGCTTGATTCTGAGCATGCATAGTTTCTTGGGACATAAGACTACTGCTAGTCATTAATCAAGTCATCCCAAACCAGCTGAGGTGCCTCCAGGACGACACCCGGCAAAGCTCTGTGGTTCTGTAGTGCCAGGGATCAAGCATAGATTTAATGGGTGTGTGCCTTAATCTTATGTTAAATCTCTGGCTTAAAGTAATTTTTAAAATATTTTAAAACATTAATGCTTCCATTTCCATTTATGACAGTGGAGTATTATTAAGTATATGATTCCCCTAGGTTAGTTATAGCATAAATACTAATAAAAATTCTTCTTACCTGAATTAATTTCTGAATATTTCTGAAAGTTTTTCAATTAAAGTAACTAGAACAAATAAAACACCAAACTTTCTGGCTGTTGTAACTCTCTATACACACCCAGCGGTGCTCAAAGGTAACTCATGGCTCTGTGCTCAAAAATTACACCTGGCAGGTTTGGAGAGCCAAATGGGTTGCATGGGATTAAATTTAGGTCAGCCATGTGCTAGGCAAATGATTTACCAGTTGGCTATTGCTTTAGCCCCATTCCAAGTCATTTTTGCTTGGTCAATTCATCATTTAAATAAGATCTTAAATTCCTAAAATTACATATTTCCTCAAGGCAAGTAAATCTTCATTCATCACATTACCAGTTTCTTTGATATTGTTTCTCAAAATGTTGGATTATAATTTCAACTCTTTTTTCCTACTTATATTATATTCAACAGGTATAAGACTTATCAAGATTTTTCTTGTTCTAGATAATCTTAATTTTAAAAGAATACAGAGAACCAGAAGATAATAGCTTTTGCTTACAATGAATTGTGTATGTCTTTGACTATGCAGAAAGTCACCAAGCCTTTCCCATTTTTTATTTTAATTTTCTTACCTGTGGCCATTTCAATTGATCTCAATTTCTAACACTACAAACATGAATTACTATATGCCCTCTCTCACTAACCAAAGTCATTCTAGGTCACTTTTCTTCCCAGTTCTAATAACTTCTAAAAGTAATATGTGCTATTGCTAAGCAATTTTTGGTCATGTCTAATGCTGACATTTCTTTCCTTTAAAGTCAATAATTACTAATATGCCATATATTGGCTCGATAATCAAATAATATATCCACATAAATTAATCTCCATTTATGTCCAAAAAGAAAATTTTAATTTCATACTTGTCATAATTGGGCTGCTATCTGTCACCATCTCAAAGTTTATTTCCTTGTGACTGTGCAAATACTTTTCTTTCCTGATCTGAAAAAGTATGTCACATTGTTTTATATGACATAATGTTAATTCATTACAAAAATGATGCTAATTTTGTGCGTGTATATGGTTTGAAAGGGCCAGGGACTCTTGTATGCAAGATAATGGCTTTATCATTGAGCTTATTACAAGTCATATGTAAAATATTTGAATTTTGTTTTCTGGGTTGTTGGTCTTTGGAGCCACAATTGGTAGTGCATAGCCTAATGGATTATTAAGCTAATTTACCTAAGGTTTAAGGTCTAATATCTAATAAATGCCAGTTTCATATGAAATCTATAATCTAAGTAACTATAATATCTATGACCAATGACATAAAAATTACAGACTGACTACAGTGTATTATTATTCTTTTTTATCACTAACATTATCTAGATGACAAGGTAAATGCCATCTGCTTTTCCTGGTTATTTATAATATTCATATAGATAGCGGGGCATAGAATACACAAAATAAACTCTTCACAATCATTTTATCTCTAAAAGTGAGGATAACTTTCTGTTATTATGGGTAAATCTCCCACTACATTTACCTGTTCTGTTATTTACATTATTTGATTGGCTCAGATTTATACTCTGTTGTCTATTGCAGACTCACAACTTAAATGTATGCTATCTAAAAGCTCTCTTCACTAACATGAATTTGGTATATATGAAACAGAAATAATGCATTTGTGTGTATGTGTGATTATGATAACAATAGCATCAGAATAATCACGTTGACACATGTATTTAGTATTAGTAGGTCTATAGGCATTTACTAGAACATATAATGACAATAAAGACCTGAATAACCTCTCATTTATTTGACTTAAAAACTACCATTAATTATCTGGGCTCTAGATCCTCAAATTTATCTACCCAGCATCCAGCAAAATTTCCCCATCTGTCTAGTGACTATCTTGTATTTAGTCATGGTCCCAGATTCACCAGCACAGAAATTGGAAAGTTTTCCATGAAATAAACAAGCACTATGTCAATGAGGGTATCCATCCTTCCTGTTCTTTGACAAGTGACATATGCCATTTTCTGACATGACTATCAGCTATATTTCCATATGCCTTGTTTCAAACAACATCTCAGCAATGTCATGGTTTGCCTTTTTTAATGAAGAAAATTTCGGTTTTATTGATAACTGAACAATGAATACAGATTAAAGATTGCTAAAATAATGTCTTCACATTTACTTTACTTATTAATATTTTAAAAAAGTTCATGATAAATGGGGTGCTAGTTTTCCCTCTTCAGATAAAATATTTTACACAATAATACTAGCAAATTGGACTTTGAGTTATGCAAATTGGCCATATAAGTAGATGACATCACACTCTCAAAAGTGAATAGTTATTGCACCTTATGTCACGTTAATAGAATTTAAGTAGGATAACCAGATAATCAAATTTTCTAATATTAAGTGATGTGAAGGTAAGAAGACAAACAAGTACATATTTATCATATCTTCTAATAAAAATACATCCTAAAGATCAGATTGATTAAATGAACATTTACCTACTTCTGAATGTGTTACCTATTGTGTTTGATTTTATACAACTATATTGCAATGGCTTTGGTAATATACATTCAATAGAATTGAATACATCATATAAAAATTTGATCACGGGCCCGGGAGATAGCATGGAGGTAAGGCATTTGCCTTTCATGCAAAAGGTCATCGGTTCGAATCCCGGTGCCCCATATGGTCCCCTGTGCCTGCCAGGAGCAATTTCTGAGCATGGAGCCAGGAGTAACCCCTGAGCACTGCCGGGTGTGACCCAAAAACCAAAAAACAAAAACAAACAAAAAATTTGATCACATTTCCTCAATAAAAATGTAAACTCTTAATACTGAAATTCAAATCTCAAAGCACTTCTGAACAAAGGACACAAACTAAACAAGTGAACCATTGCTCTTAAGATCTCTTAGGTATGGAACATATTTGAACTCTTCTTCAGCAAAAATTAGAGCTAATTATGGTATTTTGTGCTTTAAAATAATAGTTGCCAAGACATAATTATATAGTCACTAGTAACTCATAAGAATACCCTAAAACTTCATTTTCATCGCTATAAATAGAACTTAATATTATGACATAAAGTATGCCATGTATCTTATAGAAACAATACATTATGCACTAAATACTATTTTAATAAAAATGTAAATTTCAAGTGGAAGTAGAAAGGAATGATAGAATTACATATACTGATTAATGTTAAGTAATCCATAGGGTGAAAAAAAGTTAACTACTTGTATACAATGTTTTGCCATTTACCAAGAATGTACTGACAAATTTCATCCACACGCCCTTTATGTTACCTGATTTGTAAGGAAATCTTTGATTTCTTTCATCATGATTCATGATTCCTTTTCATCATGATTGTTTTGAGAAAAATAAGTTTATATACCAAATACTTAAAACTATGCCATATTCACAAAAGTATCACATAGTTGGGTTGGAGAAATAGCTTAAAGGGTTGCTATTTCTGCCTCATATGCACTAATGACAAAATAGATCTTTCTCACCAGTACCACATATTCCATCTTCCTTCCTTAAAGTCAACTATGAACGTTTTTGTAAGTCCCAGGTTTAAATAAAAAAATTATTATTAAAAATAGAACTGCTGGTGGTCGGGTGCTGGCGCTGGAGATAAGGTGCCTGCCTTGCCTGCACTAGCCTAGGACGGACCGCGGTTCAATCCCCTGGTTTCCCATATAGTCCCCCAAGCCAGGAGCGACTTCTGAGCGCATAGCCAGGAGTAACCCCTGAGCATCACTGGGTGTGGCCCAAAAACCAAAAAAAAAAAAAAAAAAAAAAAGAACTGCTGAATGTGTTTCTAAGGACTGTCATGCAGCTCCCACTGCTGGGCCAGGGCACCATGATGCAGAGTGGGTCTAACATCTGCAGTGTCTTTAGGGCCTCAAAGCACTACTTGTGAGTTCTCCAACTCTAAAGCATCATATAATTGTTGCCATTAATTATAAAAATAAGTTTAATAGTGATAATTTCATGATTTCTTGTGAGATATCTTACTTTGTAACACAGCAAGTATTCAGTGTTAATTGTTAATTATCCAAGATCTAGGTAACAATTAGTATTTCTCATGATTTTCAGGTGAAAAACAATGATAGCTAGAGATTCAAATGTATTTCCTAAAGGTCAAGCAGTGTTAAGAGTATAACATTTTTAAATTAAGTTTTTCCTTTAATGTTTATATATAGAATATTTCATTTTTAACATGCCCTGAACTTGACTTCACTATTTATCCTCCCTATTTATTTCTATAAATCCTCACATTTATCTCTGTTCAGAAAAATTCTACTGATCTAACTAGGGCTCTAGCCTCACATTAAATTGATCGTTTCAGTGTTGGTTTCTATGACTATAACATTTCTGATCACTGCTGCTGTGTTTAGGAATATTGTTCTAAGAATTGGCAAGATTCTTTAAGGAAAAGGAAGAGTGACCTGGGCATTAGCACCAGAAAGTTATAGAATGATTTATATACAAGAAAGAAAACTATTACTTCCCAAGGGAAAAATATACATGCTAACTATTTTTATTAGTTTTAGTTTTCTTTTGGGGCCACATCCTGCAGCACTCAGAGATTATTCCTGGATCTCTGCTTAGAAATCACTCCTGGCAGGCTCAGGGCCATATGGGATGCCAAGAATTGAACCTGGGTTGCTGCATGCTAAATAAATGTCCTATATTTTGTACTATTGCTCTGGCCCCAATATATATTGCTAACTCTTAACACAGCTTAATAAAAATATTTTTCATGATTTATTTTTCTCTTGAAAATCTACTTAAATACATATTCTTGTTGTCTATTTGCCTTTATTTAATATAAAAATATATATACATATATATAGGGGTCTAAGTGGTGGCACAAGCGGTAGGGGGTCTGCCTTGCATGCACTAACCTAGGACTGACCACTGTTTGATGCCTCTGTGTCCCATATGGTCCCCCAAGCCAGAAACAATTTCTGAGAGCATAACCTGGAGTAACTAACTCCTGAGCTCACGTGACCGGGTGTGGCCCCCCACCAAAAAAACAAAAACTCCATATATATTCTTTTTAAAGTCTACATATTCCAGAGTCAATTAATTACTTTAGATTCTCATGGAATATTAGAAAACTAATAATATAAGAACTGGAGAGATAGTACAGGATAGTACAGATACTCACCTTGTATGCTATCAACACCAGTTAAATAACAGGTACCTCATATCGTCTCCTAAGCATCATCAGAAGTGACCCCTGAATAAAGTGTCAAAAGTAGGCCATGAGTTCTATCAGGTGCAGACCAATTAAGAACAATAGAAAGAAAAATCATAATAAAAAGCAGTGTACTGTATACTATGAAAGTTTAGGAAACAGTAATTTCTTGATTCAGGCTGAACAAGGTAATACTAATGTTATTATCTTTGAGACTTTGAAAAAAAAGTCTACAACTAAATGTAACATTTGAGAAAATATCCACAAAAATAGGGGCCAACTATTTAAGACACACATAGAAAAATACATATTTTGTGCTGTTATGAAATTCAGGCCTATAAGAAGAAATTCGAATAAAACAGGTATCAGCTACACCACGAGTTCGTGGAGAACGAATGCTACAGTTCACTTTTTCAATTTCAAAGAGCCCACAGAGCACCTGGGTTCCAGTCCAGCCACCACAAAACTAAATTCTTCAGGAATTTTAATTTCTGCATTTATTATTAGGAAGTCAAATGCTTTACTTCTGACACATTTATTTTCTCTAGGTTTTGTTTATGAAAGGGAAATAATAAAAACTAGAATTCCTGGTTAAAATGTTTGATAGACAGACAATAGAGTTAAGGGTCTGAATAGTCGAAAGGACTGGCTCACAATATGAAGCTCACCGCAAAGACTGGTGAATGTTGTTAGGGAAATAACTACACTAACAACTAGCTTGACAGTCTTAAAGAATGAGAGAAGTAGAATGCCTATCTCAAATACAGTCAGGGATGGGGGTTTTAGGAGATTGGTTGTGGGAATGTTGCACTGGTGAAGGGAGGTATTTTGTTTATGACTGAAACCCAACTATGCTTGTAATCATGTTGCTTAAATAAAGATTTAAAAAAATTTTGCTCCCACTTATTTGGAAACAAATGTATTATGATCAACTACGTAATATATGATCTTTAAATAAGTAATTTATGTATTAAAATATAGCTATAACTTTAACCACACACAAAATAATTTGAGTATAGCATAGTAATAGAGTATCAACTAATAGGTACTTAGTACTTATGTATAGTATGGTTGCACAGAACATGTACCTCTCAGACACACAAGTCTGAGCTCTGGGTGTGAGAAATGATAAAGTTTCAAGTATTAATAAATTCAGTTACTAATTCTCTTCTTTAATATTGAAAAATGCCTACTAGTGCAAATCTGAGATTATATGATTGGTGTATTTTTACTTGAGGCTACACCCAGCAGTGCTTTAAATTGCTGGGTACACTTTGCTCTGTGTTCAGAGATCACTCCTTGTGGTGCTAGGGGGGACCCAACCTATTATTTCTCTGGCCTTGGATACAATTTCATATTTGGGGAGAAAGAAGCTTTTTAGTTTGAAGGAATTGAACTTGTTTATTTTGACTTTGTTTCTCTATTTGGGGTTGAGGCACAAAAACATCAATGAAGTGACCAGTAAAAACTAACATACTAATCTTTATTCAACTTGGGTTAATATGTGGAGTAGGAGAGCACATTAATGTTGTCCTTTTACACGGAGCTGTTCAAATTCCCCAGCACTATTTATTTAAGACACATTCTCTTCATTGTATGATCTTGGCAACTATGTAATAATTAATAGTCTATGGATTCATTCATTTCTTGGGGAGCCTAAATTCTTTACTTGAAAGAAGATTAATAAAATATTTCAATATAAGTACACAGTACAGTGAAAAACTTCATCAATTTTTTGTGCATATTTATTGGATCCCAGACATTATGACATCTAAAATGATCAGGTTGATTAATCCATAATATCAATACACATGAGATTTTTTTGGGTAATATTTCTCATGCTAAAATTGTTTTAATTATTTTGACAAAGAAAATTATAGCATTTATTTCCTTATGTTTTTAGAAATTGATTATTCTAAAATATTACTAAATTCTGTTGCTATGCATTTGGGAAATATTTGTAATTTATTGTTTTCCCCTTGAAATTAATTAATTTCTTTGTTACCTCAGGATAAAAATAAGTAGTCTTACAAAAATTAATACCTAATTATGTCAAAAGATCATGATTTGGCATATTTAACATGTAGTTTTACCTAGTTAAATGCTGCATTTGATATGTTATAATAATGATTAGATTTCTGGAAATGTTATTCAATAATTGACTATTATTTCTTTATTAAGATATAATTGACATAACATCATACTAGTTTTATACAAGGAATGATTTGATATTAAAATATATTGTGATTTGCAGATTAATTGTTCTGTGCTATACAATTACTAATTTTTATGAGAACTTTTAAGATAAACTCTCTTAATCTTTCAAATCATAGAAGTGGTAGTAAAGTAACTATAGTATTAGCAGCAGCAGAAGCAGCAGTAGCAACAGTAGCAATTACTACAGTTATCATGCTGCACATTTCAGTTTTTGATCTTTGATTTTGCAATGAGAACAAGGACTATTACATATTAATCTGATCAATATATAGTATTCTGAGACCTTAAAAGCAGGGAGGGAGAATGAACGTCTGAATTTCTTTCATTAAAATGAAATCCTTAACATTTCAGTATTGTAGTGGCTACAGAATAAAAATATTCCCTGAAAGTTGAACAATTGTGATCACTAATGATTAGATAGTTATTTTCAGAAAGTATTAAAAAAGAAAGTGTTCCTGTACTTTTGATATGAGAAGAATGAACATATCAAATGCAAATATGATGGAGAGTAAAGTACAAAGAAAGTAAGTTGTGAGCAAGATACTTTTGGAGGAACATGTCTGGGTATATCATGTTATAGATAGATAAAGAAAAAAGCACAGGTATCTTAGAAGTATAAATTTCAAATGAATTTTTGATATCTATTACCAAACTTTCAGGGAAATGTAAACTCCAGAAAATGTAAACTGTTATAGTAAATTGTAATAGAAGGAAGACGTATCTTTGAAATTCACGGAAAATATCGTAGGATGGTTTGAGGCAATCAAAAATGGGAAATTAAGGTCTCTTGGTGAAGCATGGTAAAATAGAAGTCAACTCACTTCTCTCTCCTTATAATAAAAATAAAATAGGTTTTCTCATTCATTGTGTGTATTTATGAATTCAGGGCTTGATACATACGAGACAAGACTTCTATCACTGAGTTACATCCCTAGCCCTAGGCTATCCATTTAAAGGGAAAAGAGAAGAGACATGTATGAAAGAAATGTCTATATGAATAGCTAACATATATGAAATATCCCTAACCCACAAAGCAACACTTTCATGTCATTAGAATGAGAAATATCATTGGAAGTTCAGTTTGAAAGGCAGAATTATACTTTTTAATTTACCACAAACGTTTTATCTAGCTGACAATGTTTTTGTCAAGATTCATGTTCCTTCTGTAGTTAATGTTTTTAAAGTAACTTGTGCTTTTCAGTAGAAAGGATTTAAAAATGAAAATTAAATCAATGTCCGGATAAATGATTTTTAAAAGTAAAAACTTCAATTTTAAGATTTAGCTTGGTTAAAAATGCACTCTTGCCTTGACACTCAAGTTATGCAAATATATTCTATTTTCCTACATTTCACTGCTAGTATAAAACACATTTTTTTTCTTAAATATAGCAGCAGCAGAATCTTCTGGTAGTTTTCAAAACTGGGGAGTAGCATTGGAGAGAGTGAAGGTGCTTTTAAAACTCCCCAGGCACAGCTTTCTGGTCAGGATTCTCACTAACTGGCAGATACATTTCTTTTCTATTATTCATATAATAATTAACATATTTATATAATACAAATTAAATACTATCATTTACATATTTAGTAGCCTATAAATTTCTTGATGATAGTACTTCTTATTACATATGGATAACCATACAAAAGTCTTTTCCAAGTTAGAGTAAATTTTTAATGTATTCATAAAAACCCTTGGTATCTTTAGGATACCTAGGAGATTTTAGGTTTCCCAGTGATTTCAAGGGGCAGGCTATGTCTAATATACCAATGTATATCTATTCCTTGAGAAAACAAGTAAATTTTTCTGTACTCTGGGCTTTCTCCTGTAAATGTAAACACTTTGCCAATGTAATATTTATAGCTCTTTCACACAGGTCTGCTATGTAATTTAATATATAATTGACACAGCTTATTTTCAGTTTACACCAGAAGGTTGCATTTTGTTTCTAAGGGGTATTATTTTCATAAACTATACTCAGAATGTTCCACTTTTATTTTGTTTTTGGGCCCCGACCAGCAGCACTCAGGAGTTATTCCTGGCTCTGTACTCAGATATCGCTCCTGGCAGGCTCTGAGGATCATATGAGATTCGGAGATTTGAATCACCATCTGTCCTGGGTCAGCTGTATGCAAGGCAAACGCTCTACCGCTGTGCAATCTCTCCGGTCCCAGAATGTTCCACTTTCTGAGAAAAGTTTGACTATGAAGATTAAGAAATGTATTTTGTTTTTGTTTTGGGCCACACCTGATGGTGCTCAGGGGTTACACCTAGCTCTGTGTTCAAGGGTAATTTGTGGTATTGCTTTGGGAGATGGTGGAGATTGAACCTAGGATGACATGCAATCCATTGTGTTATCACTCTGGCACCAAAGTTTAAGAAAACTTAATGTGTCTTTCATTATGTCATTTAATGCCCCATTACATGATAACATAAAAATTAAATATTATCAATATAATGAATACATTTATTATAACATAACATGATATAAAATTGTTAATATAATCAAATATATTTTATAATATAATTAAAAATCTTATTACTCTTGGAGCTGAAGTGGTGGCACAAGTGGTAGGGCATGTGCCTTGCATGTGTTAACCTAGGATGGACCGTGGTTTGATCCCCCTGTGTCCCATATGTTCCCTCAAGCCATGAGCCATTTCTGAGTGTGGAGCCAGGAGTAACTCCTGAGCGTCACTGGGTGTGGTCCAAAACTAAAAAAAAAAAATCTTACTACTCTTAAATGTAATACATTTTTCAAGGCATTTGTTACTTTGTTTTTTGTCAGAGATCTTCATCTATTCCATACTTGTGGACTGAAATGCTTATGAGACACTGAGAAGCACAAGTAACCAATAGCTGAACTCAAGGAGTGAGGTAGAGATAAGCATTAAATAGTTTTACAAAGATACACCTATGAATTGATCTAAAATCAAATGATCTAAAATCAATGATCTGAAGAGAATCTACCCACAGATGTGACACATACATAGCAATGGAGCAGGGTCTAATAGGAAGAGTCCAACAATAAGTTCAAAATAAGGTATTTTTTTTAAGGAAGGTAGGAAAAGATATCCAGTTACATATGGGATTCCAGGCTAGGGAAAAGGATGTTGAACTCTCCTAAGAAAGCAAAAGAAGGTGGTTTTGACTGAAAGTGGTTGAGATGAACAGATCAAAGTGTGCTTGTTCTAAGCCAAGTGGAAGTCACAGCAGATGACTATGCAAATGAATAGAGGATCAGACAGGCATTTGTCTTCATTGGGAAAAATGGACTAGTTGAAGACAAGATAGACCCTGATGAATTTACTCAAAGCATCTCATGAATAAAAATGTCTCCTTACTTCTAAAGCAGTTCTTTGTTAGAGTTTAATACCTATATTAAATTTCAGGATTGTCCATGCCAACACAACAAAACAAAATTAAAATAAAAGTAAAAATATTCACTCCATACTGTCCTTTTGCCCTTTAATTTTTATCAATGATTTTAAACATATTTTCCATTTGCAATATAATTTGGTTGTGTATTTTTTAAGAAAGGTAATATAATTTTTTTACTTAAGTATTTATTTATAGTAGGTCATTCACTGTTTTTATTAGGGACTATAGATAACATTTCTTTGAATATTTTCTCCACATTAAAATTAGTTTCAGTTTAATCTGCTCATAAAAATACATATTTTTAAATTATCAAAGACAATTTCTAAAATCTTCAAATAAAGTATTAAATCTTGATGATATCCTCAAATGCTTGACTCTAGCATTTGACAAAAGAGCATTTGAAAATCTAAAATATCATCTTTGTTGGGTGACATTTACATATTAAGTTTCTTTTTTTACTTAAGAAATATTTTCCATTTATTATATATTAATTTTGTATTTTATTATTTCTATACTATATTTTACTATGTATGCTATATATAGTACATACTATATATTATATTAATATATAAATTTTTTTTTTTTGGTTTTTGGGTCACACCCGGCAGTGCTCAGGGGTTACTCCTGGCTCCATGCTCAGAAATTGCTCCTGGCAGGCACGAGGGACCATATGGGGCACCTGGATTCGAACCAATGACCCTTTGCATGAAAGGCAAACGCCTTACCTCCATGCTATCTCCCAGGCCCCAATATATAAATTTTTATAGTATAACATATTTTAATTAAATATTTTAATTTAAATATAATTTAATATATCAAATTTAAACATCAAATTTAATATTTAATCAAACATATTTTAATTAAATATATAATATAATATAATATATTGTATATAATATATAATATATATTTAATATATAATATACTATATTAGTATATATTTCTATTATACTATATATTTTTATTTCTATACTAATACCAATAAAATTATACAAAATGCAAGGGTCTCATCTCTTAAAATTCTAATTCACACTATCACTACTCACAACTGTTTATAAAAAAAGTTTTAATGACTATATTAACTAGATTTTGTGCCCTAAAAATAGATTTAAATAAGACATAAATTTTTATGACTGTAACATTACCTTAAGCAGGGAACAACTGATATAGACTGCTGGCTACCTCAGATCTTGAACAATGAGACTCAATGCTCTCAAGATGAATATTACATTTTCAATTTTGGCTTCTTTTGACATTTCCGTTACTTATATGTAGTCTCAGCCTAGAATGATCTGATGCTCTTTTTCTTTCTTAGATGAATCCCAAAATAATTTATTTGGCAAGAAAAAACACTATTTTTTCTAGTTCAAATCTTTTTTTGTTGTTGTTTGTTTAAATGATTATACAACTCCCTTCAGGCTATCTTCTCTTTTCCCTTATGTTTACACCTTCTGTGGAATGGAAGGAAACTGTGTTGACTTCCATAACATGTTCAGGTTACCATCTGTGTTTGTTATTTTGAGTTTCTTCAATTGTTCACAAGACACATACCATGACAACAAAATATAGTAATAATACCAGCAGGTTGGCAAGCTATTAACGTTAAAGTGAAGACTGACTTTGCTTTAATCCTATGATTATGATTCTCAGTACTTTTAAGCTTTGAATATTATCAATGCTCTAAGTCATGAATAATCAAGTAATTAGTTCTTGCATTTCATTGATATATTATGCACTTAACTGATATTCATTCATTATTGTGCTCATACAAGTATTAATTATTATCTTTTATATACTTCAAAATCTGAAAAATCTAGAAGATTCTGGAGATCAAATAAAACCAGGTTCCTAATCTCCTATCGCTAAATTCAGTGGGTAAGTGGCCTGTAACATATATTAACTAGTTGTACACAAGTGTGTAATTAAAAATGTATAGTGAAACTGGGAAAGATCAGAGTTTTATGACTAGATCAGTTGAGTACAAAGAAATTTAGCTATTCTATGGTAGGTTAAGGGCATGTAACAAGAATAAGACCTGAGCATAATTATTATGGCCACTCCCCCCTCCACCCCCCCCAAAAAAAAAAAACAAGTAAAAAACCGTGGCTCTTTATTCTTCTAAAAATTATTTAAAATTATAAAAGAAAAGATAAGTGAGAAAGTATTTCATAGATTTTTTTTTAAGTATCATTCAGGCTGCAATTTGTAAATTGAAGGCAACAATGAATTTAGGCACACAAATGTCTTTTCTGAGTGGATTTTTGGGTCTTTGGGGTCAAATGGAAGCTCAGTTTCTAGGTTTTAGAGAAGTGCTATATTGTTTTCCAAAAAATGTTGGATTAGTCAGCATTTCCTGTCAGCAATGGATGAGAGTTTTTATATCCCCTGCATCCATGCCAACACAAGTTATTTTGTTCTTTGTGATGCATGCCAGTCTCACTAGAGTGAAATAAGATATCACTGTTATTCTATTTTGCATTTCCCTGGTTAGTGATGTAGACAATTTTTTCATTTACTGCTTGGCATTCTATGTCTTCTTTGAGGAAGTGTCTGTTTATTATCCTCAGCCCATTTCCATAGGAGTGTTTGTTTTAGATTCACAAATTTCTACCATGATTCATAGAACTTGTTTGTTTGTTTGGTTTTTCGGCCACACCCGGTGACGCTCAGGGGTTACTCCTGACTATTCGCTCAGAAATCTCTCCAGGCTTGGCGGACCATATGGGACACAGGGGGAACGAATCGTAGTCTGTTCAGGTTTAGCGCGCAAGGCAGATGCCTTACGGCCTGCACCACCTCTCCGGCCGCATGGCTCATATTTCTTTTATATTAATCCTTTATAAGTTAAATGATGATAAAATATTTTCTATTTTCATATCAGTCATTGTTTCTTTGGAAGTGCAGAACCATCTTATTTTTTTACTATTTTTTTTATTGTGAACAAAGTGAATTACAAATCTTTCACAGTAATCTTATTTTGACAATGTCCCATTTCTTTTTCATTTGCTTAAATCATAGAATCATAGAGTAGGCTCAATGTCAGAACTGATTCTATCTTAGTTTTCCTCAATATAATTTATGAATTTGAGTCTTAAATAGAGGTATCTAGTACATCTTGAATTAACTTTTTGATGGTGTGAGAAAGGGATTTGAGGTCATATTTTTTAAGTTCAGTAACTCACAAGAAATATTTACACACTGAAAAGCATCTCAAATCTTACGAAGCATTGAAACATACAACCTATGCAGTTGTTTATTTGTACCATTTCTTTAAGTTCTTCCTGCATATTTCAT
This sequence comes from Crocidura indochinensis, assembly GCA_004027635.1. Taxonomy (NCBI): domain Eukaryota; kingdom Metazoa; phylum Chordata; class Mammalia; order Eulipotyphla; family Soricidae; genus Crocidura; species Crocidura indochinensis. Next base: position 12,491 of record PVKC010006059.1, on the reverse strand, counting down.
AACTAATGGATCTATTTACTAGTGATTATTGAAATAGATTAACATATTTAAGTATCAAAAGGCAAAACTACGGGGCCCGGGAGATAGCATGGAGGTAAGGTGTTTACCTTTCATGCAAAAGGTCATCGGTTCGAATCCCGGTGCCCCATATTGTCCCCCGTGCCTGCCAGGAGCAATTTCTGAGCATGGAGCCAGGAGTAACCCCTGAGCATGGCCGGGTGTGACCCAAAAACAACAACAACAAAAACAAAACAAAACAAAAAAAAAACAAAAAACAAACAAAAACGGCAAAACTACTGCCTTTTATGTCCCTTGTATTAATAGACTTCCTTGAGTACTGAAGGTTTGTTTACCTACTGAGATCAAAGCTTTGTCTAATCTTTAAATATACAGTTTCACTAGTCAGCTTTTAAAAACTCTCTGATGAATCTACACAGTCAAGCAGTAACAGTAACCCAAAAAGATTATCATTTTATCTGCATTTTGTTATACAAATAAAATAAAACACAATCCACAGGAGCAATAATACTTATAAATACAAATACATTTTAATAACAATAGAAAAAAATCATATATCGGGCCAACTTGCCAAAACCAAAGTTCAGAAGGTTGATTTTTCACTTTGCCAGCTGACAATATAATTATCACCTACAAATGCCAGAGACACTTACTCCCTGTAGTGTTTTAATCTTTATTATTATGTTCACAGCTTTAAAAATATATAACACAATACTAAACTATAAACTCATGTCCTGTTCAACTGTCAGGCATGATCCTTGTTTCCTTTTATAAGTCAGTGCTGAATATTTACAGAATTATACATATTCAAAGGATAATAATCTCCCAAAGAAGAGCCATTATATATTCTATAAAAATGAGGAGCAACATTAGCAAAGGAGGCAATTACAGTCACATCAAAAACAGATAAAAAAAAACTTAGAGTTTTACAACGAATGGATTCCTTGTGTTATGTTTTTGCTCAATTGGTAAAACATATTTAAAACAAGCATCTAGAGAAAAAAAGTCTTTGATTGTTTGAATATCAAAGATTTTTTGAAATGTAAGACAATCGAGAGATTTTGTCAAGTATAAAATGCCTGTAGTTTGCAAAATGTGGCAGGTAGAATTTCAAGGTGGCCTACAAAATTACCACCACTGAAATTCTTCCCGGTGTAATCCCTTTCTCATGAATATGAACAGGGCTATGGATATGGTAGAACTGTCAATCCCTAAATTAGATTAGGTGAGCTGACAAACAAGTGACTTTGATTACTACTATGATTACATTCATTGTAAGACTGACTTTACCAAATGCATGGTTTCTTTTCGAGCTACCCAGAAGAAAGTTTCACATTACAAAAAGGACCACTAGCCAGGGAAGTAGGAGACTAGGAGGAAAGACTATCTCCTCATTGAAAGCCATTAATGAGGAATTTCAGCATCATAACCACAGAGAATAAAAAAAAAAAAAAAATGTTGGCAATGGTTGTGAACTTAAAAAAAGTCCACAAACCTCACTTGAGATCTATACCTCAAGCAAAACCATCATTTCAGATTGGTGAGACAAGAATAGTAAATTCAACTAACCAACACCTAGATTTCTGATCTATAAAAATGGTCATATAATAAATCGGTGTATCTATGTGTACGTAGCATTTATAGTAATAAAAGTAGATTTGTTATTTGTTCTGGGAGTTTTGATGATTATCTAAATTTTGGCAGTGCTTCTTTAAAAATAAAAGATAGGGAGGTAGAAAATATCTCATTATTAAAAGAAAATTATGGTTAGAGAGTCGATTTTGATGTTAGAAAATGTGCACTTTATTCTAAGGATCTTGTCAAATAGTTTTTATTTGAAAACTTGAGTAAAGAGAAATAGACATGCTCTGATACTACAAGATGATACTGCAAGCAGAATATATGTAAGGCAAAGATGAAAGATCAGTGAAATTGTGATTCCTAAGACCTCATGTAGCATACGTCTTTAACAACAAGTGTGATCGTGGCAAACAGTATTAATTTTATGAGTCTTAAAGTATGATGCTATTCAAAACTACATTTTACACTTGTTGAATTTATCATTTAGATGAGGGTTGGCATTCATCAGGTGATGCTCAGGGGGCTATTTTTGGTTCTGTACTCAGGAGTGAGCCCTAACATTAGACTGGGAGTCATATGCAGTGCTGGAGATCTAATCAGTCTGACCACAAACAAGGCAAGTGATCTAGATGAATCTTCCCCCATATTATCTCTCTGGCTACAATAGAGTGCTGGGGGTGTGTTCAGGATCCAGAAAATTCTAATATTTGTCCAAGAGTTGTGGTCTGATAGTATTTTGCCCAAATTCAGTGAATAATGGTGCTTTGGGGATCACCAGTTCATATTCAGTAGTGCTAGAGTCCCATACAATGCAAGAGGCTGAACTCAAAGCTACCTCCTTGGAACCTACCAAATCTGTGTTTTACAAGTTTTTCTGGGTTTAAAAGGCCTCTTGACTATTGAGAAGTTGTTTTATATTTACAAGAGGCTTACATATCTCAGTTCTTATTGACTATCATTACCATAAATATCATTGATCTTGGTTTGATAGGGTCTGGTTCATAAAATTCAGGATATCCCTTTCAAAAGAGAAAAAATTGAAAATAAAGTAATCAGCTGTAGGTTCTTAAGAATGATCATGCAAATGAGAGTTTGAAGTCTTAATTTCATATATTATAGAATAAATTATTCTGCCTTCCTATCATTTCAGTTTTGTATGAATTCCAATCTATTCTCAAGCCCCAAAACACCCTTTAATCTTTTCTTTTAATTTATCCTATCTATTATCTTCCCTATCACTTTTAGAGAAGACACCACTTTTCTTTAACACAAAAAATTTATATTACATTTAAAAATGTTAGATAAAAATGATCTCCTTCAATCTACATTTTCTTTAATTTTCAGACTTTTTACTTTATTTTATTTTATTTTATTTTGCTTTTTATGGGCCACACCCGGTGATGCTCAGAGGTTACTCCTGGTTATGTGCTCAGAAATTGCTCTTGGCTTAGTGTACCATATGGGATGTGGGGGATCGAACTGCGGTCAGCAAGTGCAAGACAAATGCCCTTATTGCTTGCACCACTGCTCCACCCCCCAACTTTCTACTTATTAACTGCTGTACCTCTTCCAAGTTTCATCTAAATACGATTTTCTTTTTGTCACCTGTGAATTACTTTTAAATTCACCGTTAAATGACTAAATTGTTCTAATAAAAAATTCTTCCTGAAAACCAATCTTTCTTGCTAAATCTTTTAAAATTATTTTATATACCCCCTCATACAATATTTCAGATACATTCTAAAACAATGTGTACATACAGTAAAGTATATGATTCATTGATAATCACTAGGATTCTTTAAGAATCCTTAACACTTAGGTTTGTGCACTTGTATGTGTGTTTTGTTTAATAATCGTGTGAATAAGTTGTGTTTATCAGGACATAGACACCTTTAAATTGCACCTCCTAAAAATAACATTTGCCAGCAACAAGTGCCACTATCACAACTAAGAAAACCAACAATAATCAGCTTGTTGTATTTGCTACCCAATACATATTGGCATTGTTCATGTATAAAACTGAAATTTTGTTGCTATACTTGCTGTTATGTATTGTTGTGTATGTAAACATTTCTTGGGATTATTATGTTACTGACTCTACCCTGATCAGTGTTTGTGCACTACACTAGGGTGTGACCTGGCATTCTGCCCCCACCCTAGGGTGGTACCTGATTCTGCTCCCACCATTGGGTAGTACCTGATTCTGGGGTATAAAACAAAGGTCTATGGAAGGCGGGGGACATTTTTTTTTTTACTTCCTGGCCTATTCCTAGACATTTTGGGGCTTCAGCCTCTTCAAGGAATAAAGAGCTATTTTCTTCGGAAGCCTGACTGCCTTTTGGCTTTCTTCCCACCGCATTCACCTCAGAACCGCTGGTTGAGCAGGGTGGTAGACGCGTTCTCCGAGCTGGAGGAGAACGACCTCATTCTCCATCCCTCTTATCAGTCAACCTCTTCAGGGGCTGATTTGCTACATATTGTTATATTTACTGTAGCCTGAAGTTGGGGCAAAAGGCTCAATGAAATAGTTTATATACATTTTTTTGAGTATATTGTAGGGATTAAGATGCTATGTTGCATGCACCTGACCCTGGTTTAATCTACAGCACCGTACATGTTCTTCAGCTCCCCAGAAATGATTCTATTCATAGAGGCAGGAGTAAATGCTGAGCAGTACTCAGTACAACCTAATTATGATTTTTCAGAATAAATTGTCTTCCTCTGTGTTGCTAATTACTTCATATTCCCTTCAGAAAGAGTCCCTATTGATAGAATATACCAAGAAAAAAATAAGCCTTTTGTATTACTGTCCAGAGTTTTCTTTATAATATATATTATATACTATTTTATTAATATAATAATATATAATGTGTAGATATAATCACCTTGCAATTAATAACCAGCTATCCTCACAATTTTCATCTTCATTTGCTCTTCTTTCATTCTTGTCCATTGTTGCCTCACCCCCGGAGGGTACAGAAAATTACATGAGCTCTGCCCATTTCTGGGCAAGGCTTTGGGATCCGGATATTACGTTTACCTTACCTGCAGACCCTGCCCATTTCCTGGGAGGGGTCTTAGAAGATATATAGGTCTGTGATTTCTGGCAATCTGCCCTTTGCCTTTTGCCTGCCCATTTGGATTCTGGCCAACATGTAGGTTTAGAGGTGACATGGATGAAAGAAGATGCAGGGCTAACTTAAATGGTAGAAGTCACATCTGATGGCTAGGATGAATAAAGATGTTATCTCTCATAAAGCCTGCCTGTGAGTGAGATCTCTACCTGCCGCTTGCATGAACCTCCAGACCCGCTGGTTAGTGGGGCTGAAGCCACATGGCCTGGGATGATGAGCCAAGGCCTTCCTCACCATCCAGGTCCATCCTCAGAGCTGTTTTACTTTAGTCCATCCTTTTATCCCACCATAAATGTTGTTACTTTTTAGGTTTTCTCTATAAATTGCCCAATTTCACACAGTTATGGTTAGTAGTCATTAATTCCTTGATAAAGAGTAATTTGGGAAGTGTTTTTTCACATACAGAATTAGAATAAAGAAATCACATTTTTAAGGCCACACTAAAGAGTTAAGGAATTTCTCTGGTTCTGTTCTTATTTGGGGTAACTACCTGAATACTTAGGTACTTTGCAAAGCATATGCTCAGCTCACTGAATTGCCTCTCTAGCCTAAATAAGAGATTTTTGTAGTGGTATTTTGAAAGTTTATTTAGGGCTGGAGATATAGTACAAAATATATCATTTTCAGCTCAGCAGTCAGCTAATCTAGAGCACCATCAGCAATGATCTCTGAGCACAAAATCAGGAGTGATCCCTGAGCACCACTTGATTTAGCTCAACCACTCTCCTGTCAAAGTATATTTAATATCCAAAGCAACAAGATTTTAGTTTCCAAAAATTACCTAACAAGAGATTAATAGTTTGGAGTACCATATTAATAAATATTCAAATATTTATAAATATTCAAATGTTTAAGGATGGCTTTACTAAGATGAATGCTTAAAACATTTTATTTGGAGAATTCATATGTCTCACTAGCAAAGAAATAATTCTATCATGATCACAGCTTGTGATGAGCTGGTCTATTTTTTTCATAATAAGTCTTTAGATTTTGAAGAAGTCACAGAATTTGCATATTTTAAGTTCATATACTTACCAAGTTTATAAAAAACACAGCAATTAACTGCACTTTAAAATCTCAATTTCTTTAAATATTTTAGAAGCAGTTAGTAAGCTAGATATCTAATATTACAAGTTACTAAATTTTAAAAATACATGTGCATTTATGCACACATTACTAGATACTGTATTTTGCATATAATGCATGTAATTTTACAGATATTACTAGATACTGCATTTTACACATGATTATGATCCACATAACTGAGGAGCATTAAAAGAGACTATGTTGTTTTTTTTTTTTGTATGTGGTTTTTGGGTCACACCCGGCAGTGCTCAGGGGTTACTCCTGGCTCCATGCTCAGAAATTGCTCCTGGCAGGCACAGGGGACCATATGGGGCACCGGGATTCGAACCGATGACCTTTTGCATGAAAGGCAAACGCCTTACCTCCATGCTATCTCCCGGGCCCCAAAAGAGACTATCAACCCATTTACCTTTAAAAATGTTCCTACCATTTTTAATAGTAACTTTAAGACATCATAGAGTAAAAAAATATATAATTAAATGTAGGTAATTTTATAGTAATTATAAAGATATTATTTCAATATCTTAAGTAACATTATTCAAAATATTGAATTATCTATATGTTTTCTTCCATTTCTAAAATATGAGGTGGGTTCATTGTTATAAATACATACAATTATAGTGATCTTATAGCTCACTTAATTCAATAATCCTGTGTGAAAAGAACAATGAGGAATTTTAAAAATACCAGAGAGGATTTTTAAATTGCAACATTAAGATATGTAGATTTATCTGCAGATTCAATAGGATAAAGAGTTAGTAGACATGTTTTGAACTATTTGATCCTTAATTCAAAATTCCATGAAATAAAATGAGAAATATATAGAATGTGCTCATCCTATTAGTGTTCTTAGTAGTCAAACATTTAAATTGTGCCGATTATAAAAAATTCATAAAATCAATTTTAGGGGACAATAGTCAAAAGTATACATTTTGTTTAAATAGTAAAATCAGTCAGCTTTTTGGGTCCAATTAAGAGGGTGTGTTAGGTTATGGGTGTGACATAAAAAAGTCCACACACTAAAATTTGTAGATCACAGATTATTTTTTCTACAGTTTTTCTTTTTTTTTTCGGGTTTTTTTTTTGGGGGGGGGCACACCCGGTGATGCTCAGGGGTTACTCCTGGCTATTTGCTCAGAAGTCGCTCCTGGCAGGCACGGGGGACCATATGGGGAACTGGGGGATCGAACCGCAGTCCGTCTTAGGTTAGTGCAGGCACCTTACCTCCAGCGCCACCGCCCGGCCCCCTACAGTTTTTCAAATTAGACTGCAATCAAGATCCCAGCAGAACCATGCTCCCTATCTCTGAAGGTAAAGAAGAATCTGGTCAAGGCCTCTCTCTTAGTTTCTGACTTTTGTAAGTTCTGCATTTTCCATATGTTCATGTTTCTGTGCAATCCCTCATCTCCCTTTTAGAGGGTGTCATGATAAACAAAAGCTCAACAATCAAATGTTTGTTGTTGCACTGTTGTTAGGTGATTTTAAAGCAGAAATTTTACTTGATTTTTGATTTTCAATTAGTATGATCTCAGGACAGGTCTATATTCTAGAGTTTGCATTTTGTGAATCATGGTGCTTTATAAAATAATTAAAAATAAAAGCAACCCCTCCTCCCATTTTTGACTCCTACGGTTTTTTTATTTCAGGTAAGAATTTTACAAACATGACTTCTTAGTAGCAATAATTTTGAATCTGGAGACTATTGCACCTTTTCCAAGCAAGAGTCAGCAATAGTGTGGAACATCTGACCCTTTTCAAGTTCACTGCTCCTACATCCTGCAGATGTCAGCTTTCAATTCTCCACCTTTCTTGTGGACTAGTTTTAAGATCCACTAGGTATCAGGATCTCTTTAGATAGCTTTATGAAATAATCAATGAGGATAACCTCAAAGACTTTGTCTGTGGAATCTTCATCAACCTAGTAAGAATTTAGGACACTCCTAGAACGACAGTGGCATCCAAATCATTCCTCAATCGTGGACTGAAGGCTTCAACAAACGAGCTGGTTCATAGGTTGGCTGTGGCTTACAACCTTTCAAACAGCCATTTGTGGCAACTACAGCACAGCAAATCTGATAGATAACATTATCTTGCTTGGCCTTGTAGTCCCATCTGAGCACTTTATCCAACTGGGTGGGCCCAGGAACAGTACTGTCAGACCACAGTTACAGGAGCAAATGCTTCATATCCCACTGTTGCTTGCTCTGCATGTATGGGTACATGCCCATCTAGGCTTCCTGATGGCAGCACCAAATACAAAGGAAAGAGCCTTCTACAATGACAGCTTTTCCTTAACCAAACTTTCTGTTTTGCATCATTTTCCCCAGTGAAATGGTTTGAAATGTGTACAATTCATTTGACTTTCATCACATGATTATTTGTAACGGTGTTAACTTATATGCTCTATATGTGAAATATGTGCAGCAATCTGCAACTGATAAAAATTTTCTCTTGCATATTTTAGTGGAATAAGTAGGAAAGCGTATTAAATAGTGAGAATATCTGAATCACATTTATATGTACATATATATGGAGAAAAATTATTAAGATGGTATTTAAAATTATCTGTGGCTTTCTCTGGGGCAGGATATTACAGATATTTTAATTTCCTCCTCTATGTATCTTTGACATAAATTTACAGAAGCTATATATTTATTCTGTAACACGAGTGGCAACTCAGTCTATTTTAAAGCAAAATAACAACCCATGCTGCCAACAATTGCTCTAGGATGACTCTCTAAGGATTTCAGTAAATGAGAAGATTAGGATGGTTTCAAATTAACATATCAATTGTCCTCACCTAAATTGATTCTTTGAAAAATGAATGCCTGAAGGTGTAGTACACTGTTCTTTTAAGTACAATTAAGCATTCCTCTAATCACTTTGTCTTTCAGTGTGGTTGCATTTTTTCTTGATGTAAATAATGATATTAACCTCAATATTTTACTTTATGACTCATGCCATTAAGAAATCCACACTTGAAGATACAAATACAGACAGCTTTTTATTAAACATGAGCACGGTTAAGAATAAGTAAGCTTGCTAAGTTAATGTAAAGATCATACCTACTGTTCTACAGTTGCTTTTCATTTTGCATGAATAGGGTGACATTAAAAGGTCCAACTCAAGTCTCTCTTTGTTAGGGAGAGCTTGAGGCTTATTCCTCTCTCAGCTCAGGAATCACTTCTGGTAGAATTTGGGGATCTTCTGCGGTGCTGAGAGGATTAAACTGGGGTAGACCACGCAAGACAGGCCCCTTACCCACTGTACTATGTCTCCTGTACTAAAGAGTATGTTTTAGTAAGTCTTTTATAAGATAAGTACTTAGAATTGGACTTGAAGTAGTGACAGTGAAAAACAACTACTGGGGGTGTAGGTGAGTGGGATCATAGGCTTATATTCTAATATCTTATGTCACAAAAATTGTGAAAAACAAAGTATAGGATTAGAGGTACATACAAATTAGTAGCGACAAACTCAATGAAACATACCTTAAAAAAATCTTTCCGTGCACTGCCACTCATCAATGGTGATCAGCTTATAATGTTATGAAACAACAAATTATAATTTTATAAAACAACAAAATCAGTATTTGTGAAAATCTAATTGTAACTTATTTTCTATCATTTCTGGTAAATACTTAAAATATTTTTGGTAAATATTTACTTTCCCGTAAATACTTAACAAGAGCTTAGAAGACCTCCCTCCACCCCACATTTGCCCCACCCATTGCTTTTAGCACTCAGCTTTGGAGCAGGATTCAGGAAATGACAGTCACGCTGGTACAGTCTTCCTTTGCCAACAGTGAACTAGCTGATTCTGATCCATGCAGTTCCCTACTCTCTTGCACGTTCAGCAAACAACAGTCATGTAAGTTTACAAACTGAACCTTGAATCTGGCATGTTTCATCGTCCTTCCACGATGTTGAATCAAAAGGCAACTCTAAAAAGCTGTTAACGAGACGCGCCATTCTTTGAATTGAAGCTCTTTGCTGCCCTCTATAGATAAAATGAAAAAATGGAAAAATCTTAAATTCCTCAGCTTTTGTTTTCTAAAATATTAGCGTACACAGGAATATTTCAAGCAAATTAGATTAGATATCCTTATTAAATTTTTGTCTTTTTAATCTATTGTCTTTTTGTCCAGATACCTATGCATTTGCTTCTCAAAATATAATGATTAAAATAGACATTTGAAAATGTGATAATATAAAGATGTGGGGCCTTGGAAATAGCATGGAGGTAAGGCGTTTACCTTTCATGCAAAAGATCATCGGTTCGAATCCCGGTGCCCCATATGGTCCCCCGTGCCTGCCAGGAGCAATTTCTGAGCATGGAGCCAGGAGTAACCCCTGAGCACTGCCGGGTGTGACCCAAAAACCAAAATAAATAAATAAATAAATAAATATATATAAAGATGTAACTATTGCATATCACATGTACATACTAAGAGTTGATTAGTGATTAATTCCTATTTCTTTTTATATTTTGTTATAAGTTATATGTTATCCGCATTTTATATCATATGCTTTATAGCAGAAAATGTTTACTGATTAAAAATATAAGCTAGGGCTAGAGAGATAATACAGAGGTTAAGAGGCTTGCCTTGCTCTGGTACTGCATATAGTCCCCTAATCACTGCAAGGGTTGGTCCCTGCTTACAGAGCTGGGAGTAAGCTATGGCAACCATAGGGGTGCCTCCCAAATAAAAATAAAGTTATAAACATAATATTCATGTTCTAATTTTTAGTGTTAATTTTTTTGTTTTGTTTTTTTGGGCCACACCCAGTGACGCTCAGGGGTTACTCCTGACTATTAGCTCAGAAATTGCTCTTGGCTTGGGGACCATATGGGACACCGGGGGATCAAACCACAGTCTGTTCTAGGTCACCATATGCAAGGCAAATGCCCTATCGCTTGCACCACCGCTCCAGCCCTTAGTTTTAATTTCTAGAGAAGTGTTAAGTTCAATGAAAATTTGAAGAAAGGTAAGAGTTTTCTCTTATGCTCTCTTCTCTCACAATATGTTTTATTTTCAGAAGCTTTTCTTTTGCTTTGTGTATACTCATTGTTTTCATTTTTTAAAATGGCATGTCCTTTGCAAGCAAAGTGCAGCTTTTCAATTATTGTAATTCAATTTAAATCTATTTTACTGGGCATTTTCTATGCAGCCAGCATAGAAGGGCTGTGTATGGAATATTAAAATATCAGCGAAGTGCTGTGTTTGCCATGCACAAGATACTGTAGCAATACTTTATATATGCTAATCACTTAATCTTTGCAGATATTACAAGGTCTCTGATTTTGTAGTGTTTGCTTACAATTTTGTGGAGAATAGCATTACCTGTGGTTCCCGAATCATTTCTTTTTAATGCAAATTGTCTTTCTTAAGGGGAGAGAAAGGTCTGTTACATTTCTGAATGCCTGTAATTTTGCAGTGATTATGTAGTTTTAGTCCTATGCAGGATATCTGTATTTTAAATTCATTTATGGCTTTTGTCTTTTAGGCAAAAGAATACTTCCCAAGATACACATAAATTTCTGAATGCAGCTTATCTTACTTTATATATGAGCCAGATTTTCAACCACTTAATAGTACCATCCATACCTTTGTGAAAATATGATCCTAAAAGTGCTACACTATTGATCTTTACTGTTACCACTAAATCTCTGTCTTATTAGTTTATTTCTTGTATGTTTGAAATAAGATCTAGAAAAATGCTGGGTATAATAGATTGAGGTTACATAGGAACAGCAGGTAATTAGAGTAGTCGGATAAGACAGTGAAAAATAAGTTAGGATAAATGTAAAACTCTTAAAAAAACTTTCTAAAAGTGTTTCAGTATACTTAATGTTATTAAACCTAAAATTTTCACAAAGTTTTTAACCAAAATCACTGACTTCATGACTATGCCTATTGTAGGCTATGCCTACAAATTATTTAAAAAAAAAACCATTAGATATGTTTTTGTTTGTTTGTTTGCTTTATTTTGTTTTGGGGTCATACTCAGTGGCTCTCAGGTGTTACCGCTGGTTCTGCACTCCAAAATCGCTCCAAGCAGTCTTGGGATGCCAGAATTAGAACCAACGTCCACCCTGGGTTGACTGCGTGAAAGGCAAATGCTCTACCACCATAATATCTCTCAGTGGCCAGAAATGTGGTATTTTAAACATAAATTATGTTCAACATATGAAGTATAAATTATGTTCAGCATATGAAAAAGCATGGCTCATTATTTTCTTATTTCACCAATTCCAATTCACTATACCATGAGAGAGCATTACTTCAAAGTTAATTAACTAATGATTAAATAAATACAGGTACAAATCAATTATATAGTAGGTGCCATTTTAACTACTGTTGTTCCCCTTCCAATAAGAAAAAGTAACAGAAATTACTATCCTTCATAGTTTATCATCTTGTCATTACATTTTAATTGATGGTGAAATTGTATATGTTAATAAAATAAATAGAATGCCATAACACTGGGAAAAGTTAATCTAGGAAGAAAAGTAAAAGTGCATGGATGCATGTATGTGAGAGGGTGGGGATTGCAATTCATAATAAAATGTCTAGATAGAATCTCATGGGTAGACTAGAAAACTGAAATAAAGGTACATGCCCTGGAAATGTTTAAGGGAAAATTCAACAGTGCACTAGTCTTGAGGTAA
>PVKC010006058.1:0-31867 GCA_004027635.1 Crocidura indochinensis | reverse complement strand
TTTTGGTTTTTGGGCCACACCCAGTGACGCTCAGAGGTTACTCCTGGCTATGCGCTCAGAAGTTGCTCCTGGCTTGGGGGACCATATGGGACACCGGGGGATCGAACCGCGGTCCATCCAAGGCTAGCACAGGCAAGGCAGGCACCTTACCTCCAGCGCCACCACCCGGCCCCCACTTCATCTTCTCAATTAATTCCCTTCTTGTTTTCTCGTTAGTTTTTCTCTTTAAGAAAAGATAAAACATTTTTCTGTAGCGATAGTACAGACTGTAGGACATTTGCCTTGTATATGGCTAACCCAGATTTGCTCCCCAGCATTGCACAGGGTTCCCCAAGTACCTCTAGGAGTAGTTTCTGAGTGTAGAGCCAGGAGCAACTCCTGAATTTAGCTAGATGTGACCACCAAAACAAACAAACATGAAGAGTTAAAGCTATGAGAACTGGAGACATAGTGCAGCAAGTAGACTGGTCCCTAATAAAGTGTGTGAACTTAGTCCTATGCTAATTTCCTCTTCACATGGGGAGTTTCTTCTCCTTTCTCCTCTACTTTTCTACCTTCTAAAAATTTTTTTTGCACAGTCCTTCCTACTGTTGATTCCTCATTTTAGCTCTCTCACTGTTTATTGCTTAGTCAGGAATTGGTTTTGGTGTCCTCAGTTATCTCCACACTTAACCACTCACTAGGTGAGACCCAAAGCTATTAAGAATATGTAATCCTAGGGTCATGGAAATGCTCTTCTTATGAATGTTTATTTCCCCTTCTGAATCTGTGCTCAACTCACAACCGCTCTCCACTGTGGACTGGTTCCAACAGCCAATGTTTTCTCTGAATATAAAGGCATTTTACAGATAAATAATAATGTGTGTCCAGGGAGAAAACTAAAAAAAAAATTCGATTGGAAGAGTATATTTTGAAATTTCTCCATCCCTAGAACTTGTATTGAGTTTATTTTTAGCTTTGTTAGATGATATTAACCAAAAAATAGACTTCCTGATGATTTTCTTTTGTAGTCTTGATAAACATGAATAAGGCTGAGAAAGGAAGGGAAATAAGATACAACATTTGAATATTTTCTCTTGCTCGGAGCCTATATTGCTCAGCAAAGTTAACTACAAGATTTCTTGTAGGATATGATAGTTCTTATTTCATAAAGTAAGTTATATCACATGGATAAGTGCCTAAGAGCCTGGCTCTGCACTGCCTTAAACTATTGTTTCCCTTCCCTCCTTTTCCATCAGGATGGCCTGTGAGGCCTGAAGTACTAGACCCTGAGAGCCTAAGTGACAGAACAACCTTGACCCAGTGCTTATGGTATTGCTGCTGTCTTACTACCTAGGACTTACTTTGTGGACAGCTTTGAAAAGTCTCAGGCCAGAAGGAAAATGAACTAGTGCTGCTCCCATATTTCATGTTCCTTCCCAAACTGCTTATGAACCCCTCCCACATTTCAGGCATTTAGTAACCCCACAATCTCAGGTCCACAGAGTAAGACAGTAGTTGTTGAACCACAGCTCTGCTTAGAGCCAGTACTGTCCTGTGTACTTCTATCCCTGTCCTTGCTGTGTTTGTTTGTGTCTATTTCTCTGTGGTGTCTGAGTCCTTCATTTTGGTAGATGTGGCATGAGGAGGATGATTGTGTCAGTTTGATTCATTGTTTTCGGCCCAGTGCAGTGTCTAGTCCATGGTTAACAAATAGCAGCTCCTGGCTGGTAGAACACTTATGAATGAAAGCCATGGGAAATGCTATGAGACGTGGGCAGAGTTCACTATTCTATTATGAGCAGGATTTCAGTAAGCAAAGCAGTGGTGTGGGTAGGAGATTGGGGGGTCTACTAACAATTTGAGTTATGGATTGGATTCATACTGTAGTCATCTTTGTAAGCCTGTACAGCAAACAATATTTTGTGGGTCTCCATCTTCCATACTGCAGGAAATCAGACTGTAGATGAGTTTCAGCTTTTTTCCACCACTGTTGTTTTGCGATTCTATAATTAAAATTCAAAGATTTCACCTGTAGACAGATGCTCAGAATCTATGTATGCAGGCTGTTCGTCCAGCTAGGATTGAATCGGACCATTCAGATCCAGATTCAAATCCAGAATCTGCCTTTTCTTGGGAATCTGCCGAGACTGACACTGACAGTAGCGGTTAAGGGTAATTTTCTAGGACTTCATGTGCTTTCTGCCATCAGCTGCTCTTTTGGAGATGGTGTGAAACAGTGGTCAGACTGTGGCCTTTTTGAAGTGATAAATCAGAGGTTTGATTGCTTTTTGTCCTTACTTAGAGAACCTGTACCGTTGGAGTACAGAGCTTTCTGAATCTGTCTCTCTAACGATAAAATAGGAATAACCATACTATCTTCCAGACTATCCACCCTTTCTGAATAAAGCAGTTTTCTAAAGTTTGAGTTTTATTATATTCTTGAGACTTTTCCTTCTGCCTTTTTTTTAACAAAAGAATGATCATTGTCTGGTGAGTTAAGTTTCTAGTTGCTTTGTTCACTCTGGCCAGAATCTTCAATTATGTCACTGAGGTAGACATGACCGTACCAGGGGGATTTAATGACTTCAGATAAGTAAATAACTTCAGGCATAGATCAGATCCCTAAATAAAGGTCAAGGAAACCTCTAGAATATTGAAGTGACAAGAAACAAGTAATACATATGCAAAGTCAGATCATTGTATTTGCTTGAGCTATCCCCAATGTCATCATTCCTCCACTTGGAATCGTTTAGATTTAGAAGAAAAAGCTGTTCTAAAATTTTTAATAAAATATTAGCTGTTTTTGAAAATTTGTAGACTATTGAATTTGTTGCTCAGTGTGTACATGACAGTTATAATTCAATTCCTGTTGTTTGCTCTTTCCTTGGGAAATATGTTCATATTGTACTGCTGGTGGTGGTGGTGGGGATATGTGTATTAGTCTAGATGTTCATAAGTAAAGAATTGACTTTTTTGAAGTTGAATTGACAGACAAAAGTGAGATAGTGGAATCAAAGTGCTAATTTACATATTTCTCTTGGAAGGGAAGAAAGAAAATCAATTCTCTTAAGAGATGAAACCAACGGTGCAATTCTCTGTTTAGGTGAATACTATTGTAGTTTGATCTAATAATGTATTTTAGGATGTTTCTGAAACACTTTTTATATTGCTAATTGAAGTTTGTGATTCAAAGAATTAATTACAAAACTGAAGATAGAAAATGATATTGGTATCTGGTACATCTTTCAGTTTAAATACATTCTATTGATGTGTTACTTTTCAAACTATGGCCATTCACTGAGAATGCAAATTGTAGCAAACAACTAAATAGTGTGAGTATATTAATCTGGCTCAGTATAACTATAATTACATACTTAACAAATTTTGGTGACATAATCAATTTTGCTAAGATTCTATCTGTATTCTAATATGGTAATAATAGCCAGAGACAATAGAGATGAGGATCAGGAGGACCAGTTCATGGTAGGAAGCTTGCCAAAAAGAGTGGTGAATGGTTCATTGTAATAGTGATGGTTGGAACTGATCACTTTAGACAAGAACTGGGTGCTGAAAGTGAACAAAGTGATATGCATGGTATCCCTTCATTAATAATAGTGCAAAACACATTGTCAAAAAAATAAAAGAGAGAAAGACTAAAATGCCTGTCCCAGAGGCAGGTGGGAGCGTAGATTGGAGGGAAACGGGGGGGGGGGGGGGGGGGCATTAGTGGTGGGGAATGTGCTCTGATGAAGGGTGTGGTATGATTGAAACTCAACCATGAACAATTTTGTAACCATTGTGTTCAAATAAAGTAATTATTTATAATCAATAAAATTGCAAATAAATAAAGATTTTATTTTCTTTGCCCCCCCTTCTTATCCTCAAAGGGTTTTAAGATGACCTACAATAACTTATCCAAATCAATAACTTAAGTTTAGAACAGTTTCTTAAAGTTTTCATTATTAACATCTTGTACTGGAGAATTTTTTTTTCTCTCTTTTAAGGACTGGCCTAAAGTATTGTAAAATGTTTAATAGGACACATGGTCTCTGGTCTGCAGATATTTGGCTTCTCTTGCACTTCCTAGGCCACCCTAAATTGTGACAGTAAAAAAAAATGAGTGAAGAAATTTCCAAAATATCCCTTAAGTAGTAAATTCACTGTGAATAGAGAACTGTTGTTAGTCAAGAGTGTGTCTTGGTTCAAGCTCCTCTCCCTAGATAGCATTTGTTTGTGGGGCTTATAAGCCATCGAGTTTGTTTTCTTAAGTTTTGGGTCTGGGAGGTGAAAACAAAGACATTTGGCAGATTTTGTGTATGGTGAGAGCTTGTTTCCTTCTTTGTGGAAGGTCATCGTCACTCTGGGGTCTCAGCTCCTGGCAGGAAAGGTGGAGCCTTTTGATATCTCTTGGAAGCACGGAGCCCATTCGTGTATGTTCCATTCTCTGCACTGAATAACCTCCTCAAAGGCCTCACTTCCAAAAACCATTGTATTAGGGTTTAACCTGTGCATGTGGGTTGGAAATATCAATTTATAGTGTGTAAAGAGAGGATAAGCGGAAATCCAGAGGGAGATTGTACAGCAATCAGACTAGAAAGCTTGTTGGAGACCGAATGCCACCATGCTGTTAATGACCACAGGCATTGTCTGGTGATTTCCAGGGACTGAGTTAGAGAAACAAACTAGTCATATGATTTCCAGAATAAAACCCATTTCTAGCACAACTATTTCTAGTGCAGAGCACTGGCAGCATTTGTTTCATATTTTTATTTCTCCTAACCAGAATGACAGTCCTGGTGAACTTTGTTTTATCCAGTGTTGTACTTATGCAGAGCAATACCTGGCACATAGCTGTTTAATAAGTATTTTCAAAAAGAAATGAGTCTTGTCTAGTAGAGAATACTGTTAATATATGTCCTATTTATACAGTAATGGAGCAGTATGGCAAGATTGATAAGGCTGTTTCTTAATCACTAGACTTGGAGTCATTAATTGGAAGCCCGCATTCTGGGTGGCATAATACAAATTGAATGTCAGCAATATCTCGGGACAACATGGCTCAAGATCATAGTTCTATTAGTGCTTTAGTCCATCTATCCTTAGGTTTAAGGATGCTGGAAGAAATGAGGTTACATATTATCCAGCTGGTGTTAGGATTATTGATATTTATTTCTGTTTTCTTTTCAGGGCAGAGAAGGGACTTTTGGATTGCACCCAGCTATGCTTGGAGTATATACATGACTCTTTAGGTACATGTGGTGCCTGCGACCTAGGGTTGGTTCTGAAGCAAGGTGGTGCTTTATTCCCTGTACTCTCTCTCTCTCTGGCCCCTAATTCTATATTCTTTGAGTAGCATAAAATAAAGAATGCCCAAAAGGTGCCACACAGATGGGCTTGATAAATTAAGCTAAATAGGCTTTGCCAGCCATTGGGTTAAAACCAGGGCACTGAGCACAATTATAGTGATAGTGATTATCAGCATTATTAGAGTTACTAGATGCTTCTATGTACCAAGCACTGTGTCAGGCCCTTTTCATCCATCATTTCTCTCTGCATCTTCACCTATTCTAAAGTCTTTACTGGCACTCAAATGACTTGCCAGAGGCATTACATTGGTGTCCCATTCCAGATGATTTAGATTCAGACACCTCACTTCTGTATTGTTATGCACACAGAATGCCCAGAGCAGTAAATGGCCCAGTACCAGTACTTTGTGCTCTAGAATGCAGGCTGGAATAAAATTAAGGTTATCCAAACTGGGTTTCCTATTAGCCACAAGGAAAAAAAGATACTCGAGAAAAGAGAATAAGGTTATTAAAGTATTTGCAAATGTGGTGATTTCCCATTGAGGAGTGCTAATAATTCCTGTAGCGTAATTTACGGCACACTTTTACTTTGTTCTATACAGTTTTCAGTACTTTACGCAGATGATGTCTTTTAATTTTCAGAAGAGCCTCGGGAGCTAGGTAGTATTCTAACTGACATTTTATGGAGGCAGAAATAGTGCTAGTAATAAAGGATATAATTATGGTGTTGGTGGGTCTTGGTTGCTGTTATTCTTGATTTTTATTTTTGAGACATACCTGATGGTTCTTGGGGATACTCCTGATTCAATGCTTAGCAAGAAGATGGTATGTGAGGCTTCTGTGTGCAAAGCATATACTCCAGCTCTTTGAGAGCTGTCTTCCAGGTCCTAAGTTCTACCATTTGTTTTAAGTAACATACATTATTAAAAGAAGAGAGAAAAATAATACTTTCTCCAGTGAATACAGACCTCCCTAGGGACAAGAGAGAGCCCCAATTACACACCCCAAGTTGGGTTAGCCTGACCCCTGCAGAGTAGAAAGCCATGTTGGTGCTTTTAATTACTCTAGAATTAGTATGAAATTCAGGAGTGATTGTCTTCACTATTGAATTCCATCCTATCAAATTATAAAGTGCTGTGTATAGGCTTTGATTTAAAAGTATGTAAAATCTAATTTTGAAATAGTCATTTCAGATTGCCAACTGATTGCTCTATGAATGAAGGAAAAGGAGCACTTCATTATGATGATGACCATAGTCCCTAAACCTTTACAGTTTTTCATATATTTCCATTTTTGTAGGACATTTGTTATCAGGAAACAGAAGCTGAACAATGTCTTCATAATCCTAAGTGGCTTGTAAGCCTCTCCACCCCCCATAATTTTTAAGTACAAAAAATGACTGGTGAGCTGCCATTATGTATGCAGATGGCGTTGGTGATCCCTTGGAACTAATGAACTTTGGCCTTAGGGCACATGCATTCTGAATGGGTTTTTAAAATGCATGTGGCACGTCTTGGGGATGAATGAGGAATTAGAGAGCAGAGGGATGGGGGTAGGAGAAAGCTTGGCTTGATAGACGAAAGTGAATATGCTACTTATTAATGGTTGAATAATTCATTATTTAGGAATCACCTTCAGAGGTAGTGTTCAAAAATTAACATGCATTTTGAGTATAGGGGAAATTCTTTGAAAAGTTGAACCTATGGTTCTCTTTTCATACAGAGTGTTTGATTGTGTCAGAATGCGCGAGAATAGCTTTACATTTTCACCTTGGCCAATGTTTGATGTAGATTTATTGTTCTTCCAAATAATAAAAATCTTCCACTGCTTGTATTCTGTTTTGCTGTTATATTTTAAACAAACTACCAGGGAATTATGATTTATTTGTTCTTGAAACAAATACTTACAAGATGCCTTTTATAGAGAGCACTGGACAAGAATTCATCCTTAATTTTGTCCTCTTGCATGCTGAGTCAGACAGTCACCAAATATGAGATCAAACATGTCTCATGGAGAGAGATACTAAGAAGAATAGAATAGAGTGGAGGCAGTTAGGGATGCTCCCTGATTGAGCTACATTTGAATAGAGATCTGGGTGCAGGGTAGCTAATATGGGGAGCATCCGTGGCACAGAGAATATTTGGGGAAGAAGGGAAATACCTAGGGTATCTGAGGTCTGGCAGTGAACCAAGATGAGTTGAATGGAATGATGGGTATCAGAAAGGGGATGGAGGGCCCGGAGAGATAGCACAGCAGTGTTTGCCTTGGAAGCAGCCGATCCAGAACCTAAGATGGTTGGTTCGAATCCCAGTGTCTCATATGGTCCCCCGTGCCTGCCAGGAGTGATTTCTGAGCAGATAGCCAGGAGTAACCCCTGAGCACTGCTGGGAGTGGCCCAAAACCAAAAAAAAAAGAAAGGGGAACTATGGAAGACTGCACTTGGGAGAATATGGTTTCTTTTACAAGGGACAAGGGCTCCTGGACTGAAATAAGGTTGGAATCAGTGAGCTCTATTTGAAGGCAGTTGTCAGACTGACTCCAGTGATTATAGCATGTGTGAAGCAGAAGAAACTGTGATGTGATTGAGTTTTGCATTTTCTTAAAGACTCATTTAGAGAACTTATGATGGGACATGGAGTACCAGTGAGAAGTATTAAATAACTAATGTTTCTGACTTCAAGATCTAGAGAAAAGGAGTTGCTTTTTATTAAATAGAAAGCATCCTTCTCCATCTTTGTAATAATTGTTAATTTTTAGAAACTCTTATTTAGAGAATCATGTGCTTGGCATGTATCTGAAAATGATTTTGGAGAAAATTGTCAGTTAAGTTGGCTACAAGTATGATGTTCATCCAGAATTAGAATATACCTTTTCACAAAGAGATGAAAGGTAGTATGTAGAAGAAATACATCATTCACTTTTGAAGAAAGTTCTGCTGGTAGTAGAGCAATGTAACCAGATAATCTTAAACTTTGCAAATGAATTTGCTTTTACTTTAACAATAATGGAACTGATAAATATAGAACATGTGGATATAGAATTCTGGTTAGTAGTTCTCTAGTTCTGATAATTTTGGAGATCTCTCCCAAATGCACATCAGACTTTTTGTAGTTGTCATTTTAAGTTTCTAAGATGCTTACTTGTTTTCCACGGTCAAGTACCTTAAGGACAGTGGTTTATCACGTGTGAAGTAGTATGTTAGGGCTTTATTTGACTTGTAAATGCACTTTGCAAGCTCTTCTTGTAGCTCTTGGAACTGCCTGAGTTTAAGAAAATAACAGGAAGTTTTTAGCAAATCACATTCCATATCAATCAATATTTGTCACTGGTGAATGAAATAGGGATTTTTTTATGAATATTTCTATGAATGAAATAAGGATATTCTAGGTAACAGAAAACACCCAGTATACTTTGTGTTGAACTGTGTACCAGGTATATTGGGAAGGAGCAGGACCTGAATTTCTAGAAATTTCTTTCTCCTTAGTGGAAACAGTAGATGTGTGTGAAGCTAATGTGACAAGCCCATCTGAAAATGCCCTTGAAAGTCTGTGAAAGTTCAAAGACAACCTCTTGTCTTCTGTTGAGTTCCTGGTAGTATGAAGACTCTAGGAATTTGGAAAATTTGAAAAATATTAAACTGACATCATTTAAAGGGTAATGTCCAAAATGATAGGTCTGATGTCTAGCATAAGCTCTAGGAGGTGATGGAATGTTTTTAAAGGGATTGTGAGTGTTTGAATCAGGACAAGAAATGGAAAATAGATGGCAGGGCTGTGGTGGGCCATCCTAAGAATCTTTGACTAATTGTAGAAAGAAAAGTCGAGCCACTGACAACTCAGCAAATTTGGGAAAATGATTATTTAGAGAGAGCCCTGCGGAGGGCGATTTGACATGAGGAGGGCAGAGGATTCTGGAACATTGTGCTGTGCTCACAGGTTTTCTGCTTACGCGGTGGTTAGAACATTTGTAGCCCTGACGCCTACTGTCCCATTTCTCCTTGGTTTAAAATAAAACTTCCCTGTGAGGTGGTGATTTGGATTTAAACAAAGCCCCCTACCTTATGGGCTTGTGATTTTTTTTTTGTATGTGATGTCGTAGAAATTCTTTCTTTTTCTCTTTGAGATCTGTCCCTCCCTTTATCCTCCCTATTTCTCCCTCTCTCTCCCTTACTTCTTCCTCTCCCTTTCTCACTTCCTCTTCCACCCTCCCTCTGTACCCCTCTCCCTTCTTTCTCTCTATCCTTCTGTACCCCTCTCTCCCTTTTTCTCTCTCCCTTTTTCTCTCTCCCTCAGTCTCTGCCTCTTTCTCCATCTCCCTCTCATATGTTTTTGGAAGTATTTCAGTGGGCTGCATGGCTTCGCCTTGGATCAATTGAATTGATCTTTCCTTTGCTTATTTTTTTCACCCTCTGTTAATTTGTGATATAACAATCTAACCAACTAGAGTCATTAATTGTAATTTTGAAAATGGAAAAGTTTTACTGAGGTGAAAGATAGTTGATGAACCTTTACAATAAATATTTGTGTTTTCTGCATCTATCACTAGTCATTAAGAAAAAATGACTAGAATGGATCCTAGCCCGAGTGGCTTCATTGAGCGATTTGGCGCAGTTACCCGCGCGGCCTCACTGCCCAGGAGTGTGGTGCTGTCTGTCTGGAGCACACTGCCACCTTGTGGCAGCTATTTCCCTTCCGTCCACTCAAATCATCAGACTTAGGACTTGCTATATCTATCATTTTATTTTATATTTTTATAGGCATCTATTTTTTTAACCTAAATACCAAAAGTTTAGGAATCTATTGACTCCAAGTTGGGAGAATAGTTCTGATAGGCCTGACCTAAGAAGAGTTATTTCAGGGTGAAGAGCCCTATTCTCTGGAAGGAAATGCATAGGGATGGGAACCGTTAACTACTTACCTTTAGCAAAGGAAATGCTCATCATGATTTTCTTTTCATTTGTTTTGGGTTACACAGCTGTGCTCAAGGGTTACTCCTGCATCTGTGCTAAGGGGACCATATAGGCTGCCAGTAATGGAACCTATGTCTGCTGTATGCAAGGCAAGCACCCTACCCGGTTTACTATTGCTTTGGCACTCAATGTGATTTTTGTATAGCTTCTTGTGTCGATTTTCCTTTGAAATCTCTTAATATTGAATAGAGAAAAGTAAAGTAAGGATATAAAGAGGAGTCAAGAATGATCTCAATATTATGTAATGCTTTGTTGATGTTGGGATTTTGTGTATGTGTGTGTGTGTGTGTGTGTGTGTGTGTGTGTGTGTGTGTGTGTGTATGTGTGTGCCAGCCACAGTCCATAAAGTTTATAATTTAATTTGAGGGGTGTCTTGAGGACACAGTTGACTCTGTGTCAGGAATTGTTTCTGATGTTGTTGGGGGACTGGGGAACTAATGCAGGCCAGTTCTGTGAAAGGCAAGCACACTACCCACTGTAGTATTGTACTGGTCACAAGTTTAAAGACACATGTTTCAGACAAGATAGAAGTTCTTCCTCCTAAGTGATACTGTGGGTAGCAACTTGAATCAATACTTTCTGGTTTTTGTGCCACATTTCCTAGTTTGAAAGGACTTGCTTTGTAAAGCCGAGTGCGGACACTTACCCTTGCCCATCCGACTGGATCCTAAAAGGGAAAGCTTGCTAGGTTTCTGAGGACTCTCACAGAATACCAAGTGGTGATGCAGTGTGTCAAATACTAACAATGAATTCCAGAGGATCCTATTGACATGTGCTAGAAATCCAGGTGTTTCTTGTTCCTAAAGAACACAGTTCAACTTGGGGAGTCAACGGCTTGTAATTGCAGGGTCAGATTTCTTGGTGCCGTGGTTTTCAATATGCGGCAGTGCATATGTGACAATGAATAACTTTGTGTCTGAATTTCTTACCATGTCTGTAGTAGTATTTTTATGTGTGTTGGAGGGGACATGATACTCAGCACTACTCAGGAGACCATGCAATACTGGAGATAAAATCCTCTGCATGTGAACACAGCCTTTGAACTATCTCTCCCTCCCTGTCCACTGTAGTGTAAAAACCTGAGATCAGTACAACCTGAGCACTGTCTTCTTACCTATGAATAAAATCTAGGCATTCCAAATTTGTCTGAATTGGAGCGATAGAATATAACTGTTCTCTGGTTTTATTTATGGATATAATTTGAATCATTTTGAGTTTTATGTCATGACCTGTGTTCTTTAGAAACTGTTCCTAACTCTACTCTGAAGTGAACCCTGGTGGTGCTCTGTGATATATAATATATCATATAATATGCACTGCCCCAATTTGCAGTTCTGGGGATTTGAATGGGGCCAGCTACATGCAAGGCAAGCACAGAAACTGTCCTGCTATTTCTCTATTTCTGTTTCCTTGTTAAATTCTGTAGTACAGACCTATTGTGTGAAAGTTAGAATTTCTATTGAGCATCTTTTATAGTTTTCACTCATTATTATCTGAGTATATATATAACATCTGAATATTTTTGTCTTTAGCTTGCATCTAGACATATATGTATATCTATTTGAAGATGAATGTCTTAGAAGATCTTGCCCTCCTCAGGCATGAAAGATTTTCTTCTAAGAGCAGGGCAGATCTTGAAATAAGTGTTGTGACACCAGGGATTCTTTTGTAGAAAGCTGTCTCTTGGAATGACTTTGGTTTGTCTGATGCTTCTGACAGGTTTTCTTTTAAAAAGCTATAAAGTGATAGAGGGATATATTGATTTCTTTTAAGGACTGTGGTGCTGAGAAATTTTCTTCTCCTGTGTGTGTCTGTGAACAACAGAATTCTACAAGTTTTCTTTTTCTGATAACTAAAGAAGTGATCCATATTTTCTAAAGAGCAGTATTCTTCAATTTACAGAGTGATTGTGACTCGAGCAAAGTCACCTGTCTTACATGGTGAGTCAGTCTACATGCACATATAATGTGTGTTCATCAAACATTTCATGCCACCACACTTTTTTTTTCTTGATTGGACTTTGATGATTTTTTTCCTGTTACATTAAAAAAAGAGAGAGAGACCTGTCACAGTCCACTAAAGTTGATTTCTTGACCCTGTCATATATTGTGAGCCAGAATTCTTAGAAGAGTCTTGAGATTTTGCAGACTGTCTTTCAGATTGGAGGTCTCACAGTGAAGATTCTCTTGGACATAAAAACAGGGCTTGGAGGGGCCGGGGTGGTAGCACAGCAGTAGAGCATTTGCCTTGCATGCGACAGACCCAGGACTGATGGAAGTTCGATCTCCGGCATCCCAGATATATGGTCCCCAAATCCTTCCAGGAGCAACTTTTTTTTTTTTTTGGTTTTTGGGCCACACCCAGTGACGCTCAGGGGTTACTCCTGGCTATTTGCTCAGAAGTTGCTCCTGGCAGGCACGGGGGACCATATGGGGAACCGGGGGATCGAACCGTGGTCCATCCTAGGTTAGCGCAGGCAAAGCAGGCACCTTACCTGCAGCGCCACTGCCCGGCCCCCTACCAGGAGCAACTTTTGAACACAGAGCTAGGAGTAACCCCTGAGCGCTGCCAGGTGTGGCCCAAAAATAAAAAGCAAAACAAAACAATGGCTTAGGAAGGTGAAATATAGAGAAGAAAAGAAGAAAGTGTGTCTTGTTGATCTTTAATTCTGTTTGTGTTGGGTGTTCCCAGTGAATGATCTTGCTCTTTTTCTCTCTGCAGCTGGACCACATACTGTCCCCACCACCCATGCCATGTCGAAAATGCAGCAACCCAGATGTGGCTTCCAGCCCTGGAAAGTCACTCAAGTTTAAAAGACAGCTGAGTGAGGATGGACGCCAGCTACGAAGGGGGAGCCTGGGAGGAGCTCTGACAGGTGAGTCTTAGTGACTCCTGTGGAGAAGGGGTTGGATTTTCTAGGATTGACCATCTTAAAGGGTCCTGTGGTGATGCATATTAGAGTCAACCCACTTAAGAATGACTCTGACTTTCTGCAGACCATTTAGTAAAATCCAGTCCACTTCAGAGAACAGTGAAGATTAAGATTTTGTTAGTAAATTCAATTACTTAATTGAAACTTAATTTTCTTACAATAAGATGCATTCATTATGCAGTACATATGGGTATGTTTTGGCAAATGTACATGCTCGTGTTTGATTGTACATGCACAATCAAGAGGAAAAAGTTCCCTATGCCCTTTTGTAGGCAGCCAGACCTGAATTTTTTTTGTTTTTTGTTTTTGGGTCACACCTGGCAGTGCTCAGGGGTTACTCCTGGCTCCATGCTCAGAAATTGCTCCTGGCAGGCACGGGGGACCGTGTGGGGCACCGGGATTCGAACCGATGACCTTTTGCATGAAAGGTAAACACCTTACCTCCATGCTATCTCCCAGGCCCCAGACCTGAATTTTTGACCCCAGGAAATTGTTCCTGTACTTCATATGTATCTTTAATTGTGTGTCAATGGGATCCATATGGTAGTGCTCTTTTGTGGTTTCTTAGGCTCATTTTAATATTTTAAGATTCATCCATACTGTTATGTTATGTCAATAGTGTATGATGAACTTCATAAAGAAATGGCCCAACTGTTTCCAAAATTGTTTAATTTTATATTCCCATTGGCAAGAGAGAAGGGAAGCTAATTATTCTTCTTCCTTGCCAACCTGTTATTTTCCCAGTGTTTTTAATTCAAATCATTTTCATAGACACATAGTCTTATCTCAATGTGGTTTTAATTTTTGTTTCATTTTGTTTTTGGGCTAAACTCCACAATGATTATGGCTTACTCCTGGCTTTCCACTCAGGGATCATTCCTGGGACAAAATCATTCTCAGGGGACCAAATGTAGTGCCAGGGTTCAAACATGGGTTGGGTACATGTAGGTAGGCAAATGTCCTACTTGCTGTACTACTACTGTATCTCCTTATCTCCTTATCTTGTATTTTCTTAATGATTTAATGATGTTTGACATCTTTTTATGTGCTTACTGGACATCCACATAATTTTTGTAAAGTCCACTTATTTTATCCTTTTTTCCTTCTCATTTTTAAAATCATGTTAAAGTTAGTTTTAAAATACCAAATTAAGAAAAATCTCACAGGTGACCTATGACTTGAAAAGTTACTGATTTCATTTGAACCATCTTTTTAAAAGAACACTTATGATATACATATTTATTTTATTAGGATTAACTTTATATCATAAAATTTTATATTTATGTTTTATTAAATGCTTTAACTCTCCTATATATTTTTTAAATAAATTTTGTTTTGACTTTAATAGACTGATTGTTATAAAGCAAGTTGAGATAGTTATAAAAATATGCTGAGGAACAAAAGTTCTGAGCCATTTGGGATCACAAATGAGTTTTTACAAACTTAAAGAGGAACTTCTACCTACCCACTAAAAATTTGAGAAGTTCTTATAAGTAGGGAAGAAATAGGAATATCAACAATATTGTGAGGCCAATATTTCATTGATACCAAATGGCTGGGACAGAAATAAGGTTTCATATCCATATATCTCTGTTGAACATATATGCTAAATCTTCAATAAATGAATTAGACACAACAGATTAGATGCACCTTACACCATGATCCACTGGGATTTATGCAAGTGATATAAGAATAGATCATTATATGCAAATCAGATAAAGTGATGCAGCAAATACTAAGTGGACGGATAAAACCAAAATCATCATCTTCATAGATTAAGAGAATGTATTTGACAAGATCCATCACCCATTCATAATGAAAATCCTCAGCAAGATGGGATTAAAGGAACTTAACTAAATATTATAATGACAATACAAACAAGACTATAACTCATATTATCTTTAATGGGAAAAGACAGAAGGTCTCTTGCTTTAAGGTATGGCACGAGTCTAGGTTTCCACTTTCACCACAATTATTAAACATAGTATTATATGTAAGTCATAACCACAACAATTGGGCAAGAAAAAAAGTTTTTTTTTTTGGTTTTTATTTGGGCCACACCCAGTGACGCTCAGGGGTTACTCCTGGCTATGCACTCAGAAGTCGCTCCTGGCAGGCACGGGGGACCATATGGGAACCGGGGGATCGAACCGTGGTCCATCCTAGGCAAGGCAGCAGGCACCTTACCTCCTGCGCCACCTCCCGGCTCCCAGAAAAAAAGATTTAAAGAAATTCAGTTTGGTAAAGAAGTCAGGCTAGCACTATTTATAGATGACGTAATATGGTACATAGAAAGCCCTAATGGCTCCAATAAAAGCCTTTTTTAACCAATGAGCTTATAATGCACAATAGAATATTACTCAGTCATAGGAAAGATGAAGTCATGCAATTTGTTGTTATATGGATGGATCTGGAGACTATCATGTTGAATGAAATCAGTTAGAGGGAGAGTAACAGAATCAGACTAACATCCTTCATATGTTGAATGTAAAGAAACTTTTTAGGGGGATACCAGATACCCAAAGGCAGTCAAAAAGAGAAACAGGAGAGCTTGCCTTCTATAGAAAGCTTGCCACTGAGGTAGGGGTAGAGGTGGATAAATTAGGAAGGAAGCAAGAGGACAATTGTGGAGGGGAAATGTGCTTTCCACACAGGCATGCTAGGGAGTAGGAAGAAAGTTGGGGACATTGATGGAGGCTAGTTGACACTGATGAAGGGACTGGCATTGGAACATTATATGCTTAAAAGTAAATTAATGTTAAAAAAAACAATAAACTGGGGCAGGAGAAATAGCATAGAGGCAGGGCATTTACCTTGCATGCCGAAGGATGGTGGTTCAAATTCTGGCATCCCATATGGTCCCCCAAGCCTGCCAGAAGCGATTCTGAGCATAAAGCCAGAAGTAACCCCTGAGTGCTGCTGGGTGAGACCCAAAAACCAAATTAAAAAAATCACCAATAAGCTTATGTGGTAAAATATCAGGCTTCAAATTTTATGCACAGAAATATGTTGCATTTCTCTATGTTAATAATGTATAAGAGAAAAGCAAACTATTTTACTTAGGATAATGAAACGGCTAAGATACCTGTATAATGAAAATTATAATCATTTCAGAAAGAGATGAGATACAAAGCAAAGGGAAATATTTTCGTATTCATAGATCAGATGAATTAATATTATTAAAACTTCACCCAAAGTTATTTTCAGATGCAGCATAATTTCTATTAGAATTTTCATAGCACTTTTCAAAGACATAAGATGAACTTCTAAAATCTTACAGAACCTTCAAACTATGATAGTTGCAAAGCAATGTTAAGGAAAAAAATATGGGATATATTGCATTCTCAAACTTACTCCTTCTTACAAAGCTAAAGTGATATAAACTGCATGGTATTGAAGCAAAGATTGACTCGAAGATCAATGAAGCTACAATGATAAACTTTCAGATGTTTAGCCAGTTAATTGAAGTATAACAATTTATAACTGATTTATGACAGTCTATTAAAGTAAAATCAAAATATCTAGATAAATAAAGAAGTGAGGTTCATGACATTGAACAAGTTAGGTCTATTTAACATAAGGTGCTGGGAAAACTGGATGCAAGAAATGGAGTTAGATGTATATTTCACATTACACAGAGATTAATTCAGAATGGATTAAGGATCTTTTTTTTTGTTTGTTTTGTTTTGGGGGGCCACACCCGGCGATGCTCAGGGGATACTCCTGGCTGTCTCCTCAGAAATAGCTCCTGGCAGGCACAGGGGACCATATGGGACACCAGAATTCGAACCAACCACCTTTGGTCCTGGATCGGCTGCTTGCAAGGCAAACGCTGCTGTGCTATCTCTCCAGGCCCCGGATTAAGGATCTTGATATCAATCCTGTGTCTATAAAATGCATTGAGAAAAACAGGAAGCACTCTCCAAGATCTTGACATCAATCATAAGAGATTTCAATTATTCTAACCCTCATGGCATGGAGAACAAAGACAGATAAAAACAATTGGGACAAAATTAAGCAAAAATATTTCTGCATTGTGAAAGAAATAAGGCCTCAAATAAAGTCACCCCACTAACTTGGAGAAAATATTTGCATATCACATGTCAAAGGGCTATTAACCAAGGTACATAAAGAACTCTAAAAATCCCTTAAAAAAACAAACAACCTCATAAAAAAAATGGGGAGCAGGGATGAACAATTCATCAATGAATGGCATACAAGAATTCATCAATGATGGCATACAGATGACCAACAGGAATATGAAAAAATGTTCATTATCCTTAATTATTAGGAAAACATAAATCAGAATAAAAATGAAATATCTCTCAGACTAGTGAGAGTGATCTATGTCAAAATGTCTGGAATAGTAAGTACTGGAAGGTGGGTGGTGGTGGCAAAATAGGAACTCTTATTCACTGCTAATTGGACTCTTTGAAAAACAGTTTAGAGACTTGAAAAACTAAGAATAGAGTTTTCAAGTGACTCTGCAATTCTGTTGCTGGATATCTAACCCGAGAACACAAAAACATCAACTCAGAATTTCATACATACATCTGAGTTCATTTCTACACTTTTCACAGTAGGCAAGATTTGGAAACAACCCAAGTTCCAGCAACAAGTCAAGAAATGGAATATTACTTACCTATGAAAAGATGAAGTCTTATGGGTTGCAACTTTATGGAATTAGAGGAAGTAATGCTAAGAGAAGTGAAGTGAGTCAGAAAAGAAAGATAAAGATCAGATGACCTCATCCAAATGTGGAGTATAGAGAATCAAAGCAAAGGATCCCTAAGGAATCAATGCTGAGTCACAGTCCATATTGTGATCTGAGGATGCTAAAAGGCATGGGGGAAGAGACCTTGGAATAATGGTGAAGGGATCCTGGCACTTTGTTGATAGTTTATGGTGTAGCAGCAATTCCAGTATATAGCAGTAATGTTGGTACTATTGTTATAAAAACCATCAAAAGAGAAATTGAAAAAATAAAAACAACTAAGACAAAGCTTAGTCGTTTTCACCTTTAATGAACGATCTACAGCACAGGAGACTGAAATCTTGAAATCACAGTAGACTTGTTAAAACCCTCTATTTCTCTTCATTATTTGTCCAATTAATTAATAATAACCCACTATACAGAACATTGTTGATAATATAATGACAAATAAAAGAAAATATATTTTGATTCTAAAACATCAAAACAGACTTTTCTCTCTATTTGCCTTGCCTCTCTTTTTGCCTATTACTAAGTGATCTGGAGAATTGTCTTTCACGTTTGCTGAGATATCTATGGATTTTTACTTTGGGGAGATGTAATGTCTAGAACAGGAGTGTTTTCCATATAAATAGCAAGGTTTGGAAAATTTAACTCCAGTTGGGACCCTGTAAAACTGACTTCAGTTCATGGGGAAGAATTCTTCAACACTGGGGCCAGAGACTTAGTACAGAGGGTTAAATATTTGATTGCATGCAGCCAACCAAGATTCAATTCCTAGCACTGGATATGGTCCTCTAACACTATAGTTTCTGAGCCCAGACCTAGTAATTCTGGGTCATAATTCCAAACAACGAAAACAAAAGAATATATAAAAAAGCTTTAAAACTATATTCATACTTGAGTTTTACTGATGTTTTCCCATTTCCCATTTAATTTCTTTTTATAGTTGCTGCTTGTAAGAAATCCTAAAGTTTAATTAATTTTATTCTTGTTTCATAAGTAGAAAAACTAAATCTTAAAGATTATAAGACTTATTCCCTTATTTATTAATTTTATTAAGGAAATCTACTTTGCTTCAACCCATTTTCACTAATGTAAGAGAACTCTACATAATTTTGCTAAAGTATTGAAAACTTTAATACAGTGCAATCATATAGTTATTGATGTACATAAGCAATGTGAAGGATAACATTTGGCCATTAGCTTAAAAAAAAATAGTTGGATTTGGGCCAGAGCAATAGTGTAAGAGGGTAAGGTACTTGCTTGGCATGCAGCCGACCTGAGTTTGATATCCAGACTCCCATATGGTCCTCTGAGCCTGCCAGGAGTAGTCTCTGAGCTCAGAGCCAGGAGTAAGCGCTGAGCACAGCTGGTGTGGCCCAAAAACCAAAGTAATAATAAGAAGAAGAACAACATGAAGTTAGACTTGATTCCATTTAATTATCTTAGCAAAACCTCTTACAAAATTAATTAATGTTGATATAAAATTATTTAGGTAGTGAAATCTTTCATCAGAAAAAAATTCAAAATGTTTAGTAGAACTTATAGGGTATAAAATCTGCTTTGAGAGGAAAGGTAGCTTAAGTGTTTATTGGAATCTGAAAATAATTGTTTTGTTTTTTTTTTAGCAATCTTTTTTTTTGGGGGGGGTATTTGGTTGTTTCTATTTTTTAAGACCCTTCAGCAATGCAAAATTCTCATTACCAATGTCCCAAGTATCCCTCCTCCCCACCCCACACCAGCCTGTACTCTAGACAGGCTTCCTAGTTCCCTCTGACATTTTGTTATGATGGTTCTCAGTGTAATTATTTCTGTGACTGCATTCATCATTCTCTGTAGTAAGCCTCCTGTCTTGAGCTGGACCTTCCAGTCCTCCTCTATTTTGTCTCTGAGAATTATTACACAAATGTCTTTTGTTTTTCTCAAAACCCATGGTGAGTGAGACCATTCTGTGTTTATCTCTCTCCCTGTTCTTATCTTTCCAATTTTTGCAACACCAATGTCAAAGCAACTATCTTACAAATGCACGGCAAGAGCTACTGAGTGAAATAATATTCATAATAGTTGTTCAAATAACTTAGCTGAGGATTTAATGAAATAATACCAGCAAAGAATTTAGCCTTATGATAGGTGGCTATTAGTGCTATGTGCATAAATTGAATTTGATATTTCAAAGTTAATAGATAACCTGGGCTTTTAAAGATATAGTTTGAAAATATTCTTGACACTTTCTATGTCAGGTCTGATGCTAATATCCCTTGTTGGGTCAGAGGAAAGAAAGCATCATCTCTCATCTTTATGAAGCACATTCCTTTCATTTTTAGACAATTATAAATTATTGTCTAAGAGTGTCTACATCTTGAATATATACTAGTATACATATATATATTAGGATATATACATGTAGGCATATACATACAAACATAACTCTGTTCTTAAAATTTATACAAATAGCTTTGCTCTTAGAAATATGTGCTTAAAATATTTTATAATCTAGAGACACACCATTTCCTATTACTTCACTCTGTTTTAATCCAAGAATCTTTTCTCTTTGGCAGTTTCTATGGCTTACCTTAAAATAGAGATTTGTGAGAGTTTTTTGAATATATTGAAAATGATGCCATCTAGTTCCTTGATATGTTCCACCAAAGACTTAACACTATGAAAGGAAAGGCATCTTTTCATCTTTTTTTGAAAATAATTACAATCGGGGCCAGAGATATAGCATGGAGGTACAGTATTTGCCTTGCATGCAGGACAGTGGTTCGAATCCTGGCATTTTATATGGTCCCCCGTGCCTGCCAGGGGCAATTTCTGAGTGTTAAGCCAGGAGTAACCCCTGAGCGCTGCCGGGTGTGACCCAAAAACCAAAAAAAAAAAAAATACAATCACAGCTATCCTGAAAAGATTTTTGTATGTTGCAAGACACTGTTTTAACAATTTATATTTGCTGACTTCTTTAATCTTTGCAGAATCTCTATATATTTTAAAGAGGCACTCATAGGTGATGAGAAAGTATAAAAAACAAATAATTTGAACAAATGGCATGAATAACACTGTTTTTAAAGAACACAAGCATGACTTGAACCCAGGCATTGCGGCTCCAGAGACCAGATTCATAGTCATCTATATTATTCCTAGCACAGGTGATATCCAATGGGATTCCAATAAATTTCACTCAACAGGCTTATTTAGAATGAATTCTAGATAGGGAATATTTTTGCTCATTTGAAATCTGAGATTGCATCAATCTCTTGGACTCCTGATTCCTAAATTGCAAATGTAAATTAAAACTGGGCAGTTCATTTATACCTCCAAATTAAAAATATATGCATTTATTAATTCTGCCTTTCTTTTTCTTAGATTTCATTATTGGGAAATATATTTAAAAGTACACTAGGGATTAATTTAGTTATATTGGGAACAGCTCCATCTGTAATAAAACTGTACATCATCTGAATATGTTGGAAAAGAATATTATCCAACATAGTCCAGTAAACATAAAATGGAAAAGAATTGTAAGTATTGGCATGTTGTTAAAGAATGTGCTTAGTGTATGAGGCTTATAGTGTATTTGATTGTGAAATCCATTGATGAATAGTCCTATAGTATCTTTTGTATCATAGGATTCACTATAATTGTAATTAAATAATAATATGTTTTATGAGGAAGAGAAAAGAAAACAATTCCTGCCTGCTAGAACTTTTCCCAAACTCGGTTGATAGTTGACTCCTTTCACAGATAGGCATGTGAACAATCTTGTGGCTTTATTCCCCACCCTGCAATTTAATCCTTGGGACATTATTTTTGCCCTCGGGCATTTTTCCTTTTTATGGCATTTGGAACTGAATCAGATGGCATTGGTAAGTTGTATGACCACAGAATGTCAGTGGTAGGCAACAGTAAGGATTTCTTGCTCAGATAGCTTCAGGTTACCTGTGGTTTGGAGAATTTCCCATGAAATCCCTTTACTGGGATTGGTTTTAGGATGCAGTTGGACCTAGACCTGTTTGTTCCATGTGTTTATCGTCTTTGGAGCTGAATCTATTGAAGGCATTATGTTCTTTAGGTAAAAGTTTGGCATGTAAGTGCTTTATTCCACTTGTATAATCATCTTGTGTGCTGATTTTCTATTAACTTGAAAAGCAAGTCACATGGTCAAATTTAATCTC
This sequence comes from Crocidura indochinensis, assembly GCA_004027635.1. Lineage (NCBI taxonomy): Eukaryota > Metazoa > Chordata > Mammalia > Eulipotyphla > Soricidae > Crocidura > Crocidura indochinensis. The sequence continues at coordinate 9,792 of PVKC010006058.1, read as the reverse complement.
AGTGGAAATCTCATGGCATCTCCCATGACAATTGGTAAGGATGATGGTATATTTTGTCATAGTTTGCTGCTTGAGGGAGTAAAGAGTTGGGATCAATAGTTCCCTTTTTGTCATAGACCACCTATCTTGTTTAAAAAATAACCCTTTACCATGAGTTATTTGCACTTACCAATTTTTCAATTATAAAAATCATATGTATTCAGTATGACCAATCGAGGAAATACAGAGCACTCTAAAGAAAGAAGCCAAAAGCCCATAAATTCCACCAAGCATAGACCTCCATGTTAGAAAATTTGACATTTCCTTCCCTGACCAAATATTTTTTTAGTGAAGGGTATTCGATAAAATGAAATAGAGACCAGTCCTGTGTTTTATGCGACTGGAATTTAGGCAGTGGATCAAGAGATACACTCTGTAAGTCCTGGCTCTTTTTCCTCCTTTTCACTTTGGTTTTGTTGATTTTATTTGTTTTTGTTTGTTTTATGGTAGAAGAGACTGATGAAGAATTCAGCCTTAGGGCCCGGGAGATAGCATGGAGGTAAGGCGTTTGCCTTTCATGCAAAAGGTCATTGGTTCGAATCCCGGTGCCCCATAGGGTCCCCGTGCCTTCCAGGAGCAATTTCTGAGCATGGAGCCAAGAGTAACCCCTGAGCACTGCCAGGTGTGACCTAAAAACCAAAAAAAAAAAAAAAAAAAAAAAGAAGAGACTGATGACCTTCTGTCATATGACCTACTACTTGCAAAATAGGCACCAACAAGCATCATGTAAACATTGAGCTTTACATTCCCCTGATGAGGAAGCAGAGGAGTTCAGCTTGTTTATGTAGTGGTGCCTGACAGTACATAGCCTGGAAGCTGCACAGTGAAGGGCAGAACCTGGGTGTGTGTGTGTGTGTGTGTGTGTGTGTGTATTAGTAAAAGCTTCTTTTTTATTTTCTGACTGTAAGAGAATGTTTATTGTGTAATTTTTAAATAATACAAAGGCAGATGGTTAATAATGCCTATCTGCAGTCATAAAAGTAAAATAAGTTTGTTAAAAACTTTTTTAATCAAATGGTCATGTGGGTGATTATTATTTTTTTATAATTTTTTCTTTATTTAAACATCTTGATTACAAATATGGTTGTGATTAGGTTTCAATCATGTAAAGAACACCCCCTTCACCAGTGCAACATTCCCACCACCAGTGTCCCAAATCTCCCTCCATCCCACCCCACCCCCACCTGTACTCCAGACAGGCTTTCCAGTTCCCTCATTCATTCACATGATTATGGCAGTTCTCTGTGTAGTTATTTCTATAACTGCACTCACCACTCTTTGTGGTGAGCTTCATGAAGTGAGCTGGAAAAGCTTCTTGATATGCAGATGAGCACCCTAGATCTGAATACATTTGTGGCAATGTGTGTCCTAAGCCCTAAATGAGCAGGAAAGACTATTGTTTTTTTCAAATTCTGTGTGGATTGTTAACATGTAAAACAAACAAGAGTCTGTATAAGTTTGTAACTTACATATAATAAGAAATCCACTGTGGAGAGACAGTATAAACTAGAACTTCTAAAACTGTTAAAATTGTGATCTCTCGGAAAAATTGAGGTTTGCTTTCTGTGACTATGGAAATCTGTTGGGAGTGAGTTTTCATCAGAAAATTCTTTTTTTAGTTTCATGTCACAATAAATTTTATTTCAGGTTGTAAAGGAAAAACACACATGATCTTATAAAATATTTGAACTGAACCTGAAGGACATTTTTTTTAGTACTGTGTAGAACTTGGCTGACTTTTCATCCTAAAATTTTTCTAAGCTAGTGGACAAGTCTGTATGATTAATGGTGTTAGGGACAGGAGGCAGGGACAGGGACATACTAGGTAGTATTCAGGAACTACTCCTGTCTCTGTGCTCTCAGTTTACTCTTATTGATGCTTAGGGGACCAAATGAAGTGCTGGAGATGAAACTGGCATTATCTGCTTGCTAGGCTAGTTCCTTACCCCCTGTTTCGTTCTCTCCAGTCCTAAGTCTGTGTGAATTCGTATCAAAGCAAGTTTGTTACAGGTAACTGCATTTTTTGAATAGAATCTATTTAAACAAGATTTTCTTCATTTTGTAATATCAAAAAAACATTTTAAAAAAGCAGATGAAAAAGTGTGTGTGTCGAGATAATGCAGCATTCTATATCAAGCAAAGCAAAAAGAAAATGGCTTAACATAATGGTGGTTTATATCTTGCTCATGCAGATGTCTTAGATTAATAGATAACTCTCTTCTTCCTAATCAGGGACTCTCCCTTCTTTATTATTTTTATGGTCTCAAGGCATTCTATTTTTAGCAGGTGGAAGTGGGAAAGAAACGGTCTCTTTAAAGTTCTTGCCTGGAATAGATATGTTTTGGTTCTATTTCCATATTTTTCGCAAGACCTGTCTTCCCAAATTTGGACACACCCAAATGCAAAATTGGTGCCGCTGTTACAGAAACTCTTGGACTTTTGACTGAGTCTAGCTACAAAGAAGGTAGGGGGAACCTGGCCATGTCAGAATTAAACTGGCCCATGAAGAGGAAAAGAGTGAGCTCAGCATTAAAACCAGCAAACTCCTCTGGATGTGGACTGGTGAGAGTGTAAAGAATTTCCCATTTCCCTTATCTTGTCTTTCTCTGCAAAGACTGTACAAGGAAGACAGCATGTAGACAGACCCCTTTATCAGAAAACCTTCTTTAGATTTACAGAGCAGATACACTGGAAGACTGTCAGAGAACCAGGCACAGTAAAATTTATCAATCACCCTGGCGCCCACCAGTCTGTAACATGTCCTGTCTAAAAATACACTTCCCAGTTCTTTTTCTACATAAACTACCGCTTGAGATAATGAAGTCACAGATGAGTCTCGAACACAAGTCCTCCATCTTCTGCCCATTTTTTTGACCTTGTTTATACAGCATTTTCTCTGACCCACCACCTTGTTTCATGACAGGGGTCCTGATCTAATAGCAATGGGACCAGATCTTCACAGTTACAGCGAAGCCTGAGGCATCAGTTTGAATTAAGAAACAGGATAGTCTATATAGTCTCAAATGTAAGGTAGCCTCTTTTTTCTTGAAAAAAAAAAAAAAAAAGAAACAAGATAGTCTGTATAGTCTCAAATGTAAGGTAGCCTCTTAAATATCTTATTTTCTTTAATTCATTTTTATTTCTTTCTTTCATTATATATTCATAGATTTTTTTTTTCTCTTTAACTTCACCTATTTTGGTTCTGCTTGGTATGAAAACCTATAAGAAAAACTTTTGTCTGGGATGAAAGCTCAGGTCAAAACTAGGGCCACAAAGATTTTTTAGCCTGACATTCTTACCCCAAATGCACCAGCAATATAATATGGCACCATTCCTTTTTGCAAAGACAAAAAGGATCTGTGCAAAAACCAAGATCACCAATTATAAAAGACTCACTACAACAACAGTGATAGAACAGAACTTCTAGAACTATAAAGAAATACTATTCTTAGGCTTTATCCTATGCCCAGTGTAAATACCAAGATCTCTAGATAGAGAGGCCTGATTATATCATCCTCAGCTGAGCCAAAAGTTGCCTGGCACCATAAAAGGATCTTGGGGTGTGAAAGTGTGTATGGAGTCTGTAGAGATTCTCATGACAGTATGCTTCAAGGGCGGAGAAACCTGAAATCTCTTAGACCAATACTTACTATGCCTTTGGAAAAAAAAAAAAAAGAAGAAGAAAAAGAAGCACAAACCTTTTTATGTAGTTGCTGGTTTGATTTATTTTTACTATTGTTTGTTTTTGTTTTTGCTTGTCATTGTTGTTTTTTTTTGTCTGTTTTCCTGGCTTTGGTTTTGTTTGTTCTTTTTTTGGTTTGGTTTTGTTTTTTGAATTTTTGTTGGTATTGCCTTGTTGTTTGTTATTGGGGTTTTTTGTTACCTTTTTCTTCTTTTTTCCACTTTCCTCTTATAAATTTATATTTATAACATCTAGAGGGACTCCTCCTAGTTTTGCTTTATTTTTCTTTTCCTTTTCCTTTTCCTATATCTCCAACAGAACCACATTACTCGAATCGAATCATCTTATTTAGCCTCATAAACTGAGGGGGGAAATGGATGATCCAGACAGTCTCATAAACATTTAGTGGAAATAAAAAGTTATCAGACCTGAACATCAAACCCAAAGTCAATGACAACAGACTCGAAAACCAATCTACAACAAGCTGTACAAGTGGGGACCAGTTACACTAGTATTCTGGGGCTAAAGGAGGGAGATATGGGATGCATGCTGAAACAGGGCTGGAGGGAGGACAACTCAGGTGGTGGGAATACCCCTGATTCATTGTCACTATGTACCTTAAATATTACTGTGAAAGATTTGTAATTCGCTTCAGCCACAATAAACTTATTTAAAAAAAGAAACAGGATGTAGTTTGTTTAGTTCTTAATGTGTATGAGATGACTTTGAGACTTGCTAAACAGTTTATCAATTAGGAGGGTGCAACCATAAGAAATGGAGACAGTTTTTTTTTTTTGTTGTTGTTGTTATTTTGATGTTTTTGCTTTTAGACCATACTCTGAAGTGCTCAGGGTTTCCTACTGATTGGTTCTATGCTCAAGGATGAGGCACAATTGTATTTTCAGAAGCATAAGATTGGTTTCATGTGAGACAATAAGATGAAAAGAAATTATCATTTGATTCAACACTGGTAACCTGCAGAAGAGCAGTACATTGTGGAAGGAAGCTAAAAAGGAACTGGTGAGGGAACAACAGACAACCAAGGAATTAAAATAACTAATATGATAGTGCAGATCACCATTTATTGAGTAGATCATCATTTTCAGTTTGGTGCTCTGGTTCCAAACTGTGAGCTGTTCACAGGTGAAAATAACATAAGTAGGGTCCGTGTCACAGTACTAGGAGGCCATTGGTAGGACAGGTACAGGGACCACATGAAGGAAACATTTTCATAAAGGGAGCCATTAACGTCAGGATAAAGTTGAGAAACACTGTTGTCAGTAACTCTTGAGAAATGAAAGAGTTGAGGAAATAGAGCATGAGATTGAAGGGTCTGGAGTGGTCCAGGGGAGACTTCTTAGCTGGGGAGCTTTTCTAGTAGCTGTGTAAGATACTGAAGACAGCTTATACAAGTCAAAAATGTGATTTTGAGCATCCAGACGAGTCTCTCAAACATTGAAAGATTGGCCTTTTCTACAGGAAGGGGGAATAATCCTGTATATGGAGTTGGGATGTCATGGATGCCAGGGCAGATTGTTCAGCTAATCTTATTACTGGGTGCTACTTCCCAGTTAAAGGGAGTAAGTTACTGACAACGTGCTAGTCTGGATGACTCTCCAAAGAATGTTGTTAGTTGAAAAATATTCCAAGAGATTGCACGTGACAAAGTCCCATTTATATGTAATGTTCTTGAAGTGAAAAAGTTAGAGAAGTGGGATCTGATGAGTGATTGCCAGGACTTTGAAAGAGAAGTAGAGGAGACTCTCTGTAGATAGTGGGAAGGACTGTATATGTTCTGCATATACAACTGCAGATGTTCTGCAGTTGAAATACATAGCAGTCAGTATCCTAATTGTGATAGTGTGCTATCCTCTTGCAAGATATTGCCATTAAGGCAAACTAGGTTAAAGAGATCTTTTTTTTTAATGCTATGTAAATCCATAGTAATCTCAAAGTAAGTTTCATTTTTTAACTTTGTCTTCTTTATTTTAACAGATTTGCTTTTAATGAGACATGGCTACTTTAGTGGGTTCGTGACTTCATTTTATATGTGATGACTCATGGAGAGGAATTGGGAGACTCCCTGGGAGTGGAGTAGGTCTGAAATAGGAGAACAGGAAGGGAAGCTAGAAAGGTAGGATTTCTTGGAATCATTGTCAGCCCACTTAGGGAGTGAGATCATGCAGTGAAAGTGAAGCTTGGTCTGAGGAAAAAATTAAGGCACATGGGAAATTTGTGTGGGGGTGTTATCAATTCCATAAACTAAGCAGAACCTGGTTAAAGGTCAATCAGGAGAGGTGGGGACAGTGATTGGAGTTACATGCCATAAGTGGTAGAGCACTTGCCTTGCTTGTGGAGACCCTAAGATTGATTCCCAGCACAGCAAAACTAAACTTAGGAATAAAAATCCGAATAATGGGAAATGTAGAGCTGAGAGTACAAGAATGAGGGGAGTTTGCTGTGTATGGTGGATTTTGCAGGGATTAGAGCCCCAAATCTTGGCACTTGGGAGCAGGGCTGGAAGATAGGATTCAGCCTTGTGATGGGGCTGGGTACCGAGCAGTGGGTGGGCTACTTGACTTAAGCAGCCACTGAAGAATGACTGGAATGTTACTATTTTGAGTCTGGCAAAGAGTGGAAATTTTTAAAGGGCAAAGATCTTTAAAACTGTTATAAGTGGTGCTCTCTAATTGTGCTCTAGATTTGTGTTCTTGGCTCTTGGCCAATGGGAACCAGGGGGAATCCAGAGCCACAAATAATTCACACTTAAGATTTTACTGGTTTTATAAGTTACAACTTCAATTTGTTTTACTGTTCCTCGGTAATTATAAAATCTGTACACTGCAGTCATATCATTAGGAACAGAAATTCTTTTAAGTTGATATAGTGTTCTGTTGTAGAACTTGTCAAGCTGTGTGTAGAACATTTCTACTCATTTTTTTCCGAGTTACCAGGCAATCAGAGGCAACTTCATTAGCATCTTCTTCCTGTAGTGAATGCTTCATGTTAAGTAGCCTTTAAATACATTGCCTGTCTTCTCCCTCCCTCGTCAGTTACTGTCCAGATATTTCTTTTGCCATCTAGGTGTTCTAATTAAGAGATGACTCTTTCGGAGTGTTTTTATGTTTGCAATTTCTCCTTGTCAGAATAGGAAAAGCTCAGGAGACTTGGACTTAATGGAGCACACAGCTGTTAGCCAGTTCCTTTGGCAGATGCTGCCTCCCAGCGGCTCTCTGTCAAGAGCCTTCTGCATAGCTCATCTCACTTGCAGATGGCCCACCAATGAGTCATTGCTCCCTTTAACATGGCGATAGCGTGGTAGCTCCCCAGACATTGATCACCGGCTGCTTCAGTACTGCCAGGTGGCCATCTTGGTCAGAGGCAGGTTGCAGAGTCCTATTGGAAACTCAAATCACTCCTTCAGGCATTTGCCACCAACTCAGTCTTCCCCAAGATGTGGTGACATCTGAATGGCAGGAGAACTGATGAAAGAGTCTCAAACGAGGAAGAGTTGAATATGTTTCTCTTAGACACAGAGTTAGATGAGAAGTGGTGTTACTTAGACATGTGGGTGAGCTCCAGGGTCTATTGGGAACTAGGTTATATCAGCACACTTGACTCCATTGAAATGGCTCTCAGATAGGTCAAAAATTTTTTGTGTGTGTTAATTGGGGAGATAGGTTGATAGAAGATGTAATTTCCCTCAGGTTTCATTTTGTTTTGGGTCTATACTCTGCTGTTGTCAGGGCTTACTCCTGACTCTAACCTTAGAGATACTACTACTGGTGGGCTTAAGAGACCATTTGGAGGCTGGGAATTGAATGTCCCAGGTTAGTCATTTGCAAGCATGTGCCTTACTTGCTATACTTGCTGTACTATCTCTTTGGGCCCTTTTTTTTTAGGTTTCTTGAAGGAGATCTGTGGAGTTAAAGGAAATTTGAGATAGTTTCAGGATTCTTGGTGAGGAAAAACAGTTGTCTGCTGAGACACAGTTACACCACTGTGATTTGCAGCATAAAGGGGACCTCTGAACCTTATATTGGCTGCATTTGGTGGATATGCAAAGTAGATCTAGAGCTGAAATTTATTAGAGCCCATCCAGAAAGCATGGAGTTATCATTGAGGTTTTATCTGGAATTTTTTTTTTGGTGGTTTTTGGGTCACACCCGGCAAGTGCTCATGGGGTTACTCCTGGCTCCATGCTCAGAAATTGCTCCTGGCAGGCACGGGGGACCATATGGGGCACCGGGATTCAAACCGATGACCTTTTGCATGAAAGGCAAACGCCTTACCTCCATGCTATCTCCCAGGCCCCTTTATCTGGAATTATTTAAATGTATACATGTCCATTATATTTATATAAGGAGGCTTTTTATACCAGTTAGTCTAATAAATAAAACTAAAGACATGAATATTACTATCTCTGAAGTACTAAGCTTTCTCTTATCTGTCTTCTCATTATCCCCACCCCATGTCTCTTTTGGGGGGGATATCTTCATCTAATATCCTTCTCTTGCTGTCTCAATATATCCTGTTACTTCTTGTGTTCTATACTATAAATAATGGACGTTAGCTATTCCTGAGAGAAAAATGAATGTATTGAATCCATGTATCAAAAATTCAAGTTGTTTGTTGTTCAAATTCCCTTTGGTCTAGAAAATTGATTTTGGGTTTTGCTTTTTTTTAAGCATTTTATGAAGGCATTGAATTTTATGAAATGGCATAATCATATTCTTTTTTGTTTTTATTTTTCTTCTCCGCTGGTTATTTTTGTTTTTGTTTTTGTTTTTTTTTTTTGTTTCAGTACTTCCTGAAAATCTGTTTCATTGTGATAAGATAGATCGAGGCCTGGGCACAACGGACATGGCTTTTCTTTTCCTTCACACACAGGGTCCTTTCAGGTTCAGCATGTGGATTCCAAACTAAACTTTCCTGTTCCTTGAATGTACTGAATGAAGTGATTACACTTCCTGTGACTTGTCACAGTATATCAGGCAGCCAGCATAATTGAAGTGATATTATAGTTAGATCATGAAGCTCCAGCTTAAATAATTGAAAGTTGGTATTAGCTATTAAACTCTCACTGTGCCCAGCTTTACCTGATTTAGTCAGGAGAGGTGGCAAGTTTGAACCTACAGATTGAGGGTGCTGCCCTCTCTCCCCATATGGTCACCTAGGCACACTCTTGGACAACCTGCTCTTCTGGATGACCTTTTTTTCCCACACAAAACACTGTAGTGTCGCTGCTCAGAAGTACATGAAGGTGCTAGTGGATTGTGCTAGAAACTCTCCCTAGCCACTATGGAATCCTTGGTACAGCACACACAGGGTATCTGGGTAGGCAGCAGTAGGGATGGAGGGGTGAGTGGAGTTGGAAAACAGCAAGGAATGTGGGCAGGTAAAGATAGTTTCCTGACATCTCCACATTTGCCACTGTTTTAAGGGGCAGGAAAGGACTGCTGAGACCAGTAACTAGTTCTGATTTAACTTCTAAGTCAGCCATTGATTCTGCCTCTCATCCTCCCAGAATTTTCTTATTTCTCTCTAGCTTTAGTAAAGAACATAGACTAGCACTCTGTGATGGGGGTGAGAGGTGGGTTCCTAACACATGCACCTACATACACAAACACATGCATGCACAGCCCTCTCTGATCTCTCCTTCCCTGGAGGAGCAAGAGAGCGAATCATTGATGTATTGCCAATGTCCTGTGAGAAAGACAAGCCTGACCACTCATCCCTTCTTCCCTCCTTCAGAACTCATTGTCAGTCATCAGAGATCAGGAGTGTGGAACTGTTGTTAAGCCTCCTGGATGGAAACAGAAAATGATGCTGGCTCTCTGTCAACTCTGTAGGGGAAGAGTGAGCCCAGAAATGTAAATGCCCCCAACCAGGAAGTTTAAAGATTTATAAAAATTAGTGTTTCTGATATATTAATGGCTCCAGCAGTGGTAGCCTACATTTGTCATTGTCATGTTCCATTGTCATTCAAGTACTTAATCAACGCATATTGTCAGGACTAAATTCATTTTCTGGTGTCTGCCTAGCCCGATAATTTCTCTGTTCTTTGACAG
>PVKC010006057.1:0-31842 GCA_004027635.1 Crocidura indochinensis | reverse complement strand
AAAGAAAGAAAGAAAGAAAGAAAGAAAGAAAGAAAGAAAGAAAGAAAGAAAGAAAGAAAGAAAGAAAGAAAGAAAGAAAGAAAGAAAAAAGAAAGAGGGAGCCGGGAGGTGACGCAGGAGGTAAGGTGCCTGCTACCTTGCCAGCACTAGACTAGGACAGACCGGCGTCCCATATGGTCCCCCAATCTCCCGGCATCCCATATGGTCCCCCATGCCTGCCAGGAGCGACTTCTGAGCGCATAGCCAGGAGTAACCCCTGAGCGCCACTGGGTGTGGCCCAAAAACCAAAAAAAAAAAAAAAGAAAAAGAAAAGATAGAAGGCATCATCACATCACTTCCACACCCCCAGCACTAAGGATTTAGGCAAAGTTTTTCTGCCACCCTAGAACACTGAATCACCTGCCACATGGTTAGGCCAAAGAGTAACTGAATTGAGGCAATGCCTGAGAAGGCCCCCAAATATAAAAAAAATAATAAATGGTTTTTAAAGAGACTCAGCAACTGTGGTCTTAAATATAGTACAAATTGATTAATGTGGAAAGTTAATCTCTCAATTCTATTTAAACTTTTTCAAAAAATAATCATTTAACAAGTTAAATGGAATTAGAGATATTTATTTTTCAGTATGGTTCTAATATAATCAAATATATACTCATTAAAGCTGAATAGAAAAGCATGAAATCATCTATTGTTGAACTTAAATATCAATCACAAACATATACTCCCCCCACAAGATTTAGTTTGTTTTGTATTTGTTTTTTGGTCTTTCCAGGCTAAATGATCTTGGTTCACTCCTGTGAAGCTCAAGAGACCTTATGGGATATCAGGGATCAAACCCAGATTGGCTGTGTGCAAAGAAAATGTTTTATTTTCTGTACCTTGGCTCATAGTCTTCTAATAATAGTTGAAATGTAACACTTATTAATGCTCATATCATTTCCCTACTGCAACTATAGCATCATATAAGAGCAAATATTTCATGAGTGAAAGTTGTACTCCATAGACCTTATGATTGAGATTTAGTGGAAGGCAAAAATATAATTAAACACTCAAGAAAAAATGATTTTAAACTTGAAAGTTATATAATTCAGGAACAATAAACACATAACTTCCCTTTCCAATAAAAATATATTCATTGAAACAAGTTATAATTTGAAATTAGAAAATTTTAAAAGAAGACCAGAGTAAAAGTACTGCAGATAGGGCATTTTCTTGCACAATGCAACTTTGATTTTATCCCCAGTATAGCAAATGGTTCCCCATACACCACCAGGAGTAATGCCTGAGTGCAGAGATGGGACTGAGCATCAGTGGGTACTGCCCAAATATCAAAATAAGGATAAAGAAAAAAAAGAGTAACATTTAATGCAGTAATATTTTATGTTCATTTTATATTTCTTGGTGACAGATCATTAATTAACAACAAGGCAAAATAGAACAAAAAGCTGAATCAAAAATTCTGCTTGCTACAAAAAACACACCTGAATAGTCAAACAAACATAGACTCAAAATCAAAGGTTTGAGGAAAATCCACCAAACAAGGAACTTCCTTTAAAAAAAGGAGAGGGAGCCGGGAGGTGGCGCAGGAGGTAAGATGCCTGCTGCCTTGCCTAGGACGGACCACGGTTCAATCCCCCGGTTCCCATATGGTCCCCCGTGCCTGCCAGGAGCAACTTCTGAGCGCATAGCCAGGAGTAACCCCTGAGCGTCACTGGGTGTGCCCCCCCCCAAAAAAAAAAAACAATAAAAAAAGGAAAGGGCCGTATTAATAGCAGATGACAAAAACTTTAGACTCAGAAAATTTATAAGGGATGATGGTCATTTAGTAATGATCAAAGGATATGTACAACAGGAAGAAATCACTCTCCTAAATACATATGCACCCAATGAGGGACCAGCAAAATATTTAATACAATTGTTGACAACTCTAAAAGAAGATATCAATAGCAATACAATAATAGTAGACCTCAACACTACCCTGTCACCCTTTGATAAGTCAATCATGCTGAAACCCAACAAGAATATACTAATTCTGAAAAGAGGAATAGAAGAAAATGGCATAGTACAAGATAGACCATGTACTGATCCATAAAACATATCACCAGAAAGTCAAGAGGCTAGAAATTGTAAAAAACTACCTTTTCAGATCACAAGGCACTGGAATTAGAAGAGAATTACAAACAATCACAGAAGAATAAATTTAACTCCTGGAAATTCAACAACACACTGCTGAACAACCAGTGAGTCTGAGATGAAATCAAAGAGGAAATAGAAACATTCCTGGAAACAAATGACAATGAAGAAACAAACTATCACAATTTATGGGACACAGCAAAAGCAGTACTATATATAGAGCGAGAGCTTTGCAAGCACACATCAGAAAGGAAGAACGAGCTCACAATAAGTAGCTTAATGACACAGCTTTAAATTAAAAATGATAAACAAATGGAACCAAAATTTAGGTAGGCATAAGAAAATCACAAAGCTTAGAGCAGAAATCAATGAAATGGAAATCAAAAAGCAATTTGAAATATCAACAAAGCAAAAGTGGGTTTTTTGAAAAAAAAAACAAACAAAAAACAATATTGATAAACTAGTAGCAAAACTCAAAGAAATGAAGAGAGTGTGAGAGAGAAATATAATAAACCTGATTAGAAATAAAAAGGGAGAGATCACTACAGATACTGCAGAGATTCAAAAGGTAATCAAAGACTACTTTGAGAAAGTCTATGCCACAAAACATGAGAACCTGGAAGATATAGATAGATTCTTGGAATATTATAATTTTCCATGGTTAAACCAGGATGATCTAGCATATCTAAATAGACCATCACTACAGAGGAAATTAAAAGAGTAATCAAAAAACTTCCCCAAAACAAAAAACCCAGGCCCAGACCGATTCACTCACAAATTCTTTTAAACCTTTCTAGAGAAAATACTACCAACTCTTTTCAGACTTTTTCAAGAATCAGGAACACTCCCAAATAGTTTTTATGAAGGTAACATCACCCTGATCCCCAAATCAGACAGAGATATTGCAAGAAAAGAAAACTACAGACCAATATCCCTGATAAACTCAATGCAAAGATACTCAACAAAATTCTAGTAAATAGGATTCAGTGCCTCATCAGGAAGGTCATATGCCACGATCAAGTGCAAGGATGGTTTAACACCTGTAAATCAATCAACATAAAACACCATATCAGCAAAAAGAAAAAAAAATGTTCATCAAAATGGGAATGGAAGGAAGTTTTCTCAATATAGTCAAAGCCATCTACCGCAAGCCAATGGCAAAAACTGTTTTAGATAAATTAAAAGTCTTTCCTCTAAAATCTAGTACAAGACAAGGCTTCCCTCTTTCATCACTCCTATTGAACCTAGTGCTAAAGTTCTTGCTATAGCGATTAGGCAAGAAAAAGATATCAAAGACATCCACATAAGAAAGGAAGAAGTCAAGCTCTGACTATTTGCAGATAACATGATACTATATTTAGACTCTTCCAAAAAGCTTCTAGAAACAATAGATCCATGTAGCAAAGTGGAAGGCAAAAAAATCGACGCACAAAAATCAATGGCCTTTTTATACACCAATAATGACAGAGAAGAAATGAACATTAAAAGTGCAATCCCATTCACATTAGTGTCACACAAACTCAAATACCTTGGAATAAATTTAACTAAATACATAAAGGAACTAAACAGAGAAAACTACAAAATCCTGCTTCAAAATATAAAAGAGGACACAAGGAAATGGAGACACATACTCTCCTCAGGGATTGAATACAGGCAGTAGATGAGAGATAAATACCGGAGGAAGATGGGGCATTGGCGGTGGAAATGTTGGAGTGGTGAAGGGGATGTTGTTTTTATGACTGAAACCCAACTACAATTATGTTTGTAATCACAGTGTTTAAATAAAGTTATTATTAAAAAAGAAAATGAACTAAGTACTTTAAATAAGGAAATAACTAAATTGTTATGTTTTCATCTTTAGTAGTGATAAATGTTTTATTTACAGTAACCAGCAGACTAAGATACATTTATGCAGCATTATAATAAATAATAACATCTATGGTAGATTCCATGGCAGAGGAATTTATTCCAAGCAGAAATTAATTTTCCAAGTGTTCAACAGATACTATTGAACCGGTCAGAAACAGATTCCTTGGGTTTGAAAAAGTAGTTCGAAAACTTTCTTAAGTTACTCTAGTTTCACACTGATTATCATTGCTTTTCCTTAAATCTTGCCAAAAGCTCCAATTAATAAAACATGTAAGTGGGAAGTAGGAAAACAGTCAGCATGTCCAAAGAGTGCATTATTGCTTCTACTTTCTCAAATAAACTCTGAAAGATCCTGTGAAAATTTAGAGTTGCGTAAGATACACTCTAAAAAGTTGTTTAACTTGGAAATACTAGGCGTCATTTTGGTTAAAAAATATATGTGGAAATATAAATGCATTAATTAAATGATTAAATTCTAATGTTTAAGAAACATAAAGACAGTCTGTATTCAATAAGATTTATGGTGAAATCTTGTGTGTCATTATTACTTTTAATTTAAGGTTAAGAATCTATTGCGTTTATATATAAACTATATATAATATGTTTATATATTATATGTTGTGGAATTACAGGATTGATTCATTTCTACCTCACTTAGTGTATGCCTTGTTACCCATTGGCTGGGGTCAGCTTTGATTGTAGCACCTAGGATTGGTGTTGAGACTAACTGCTCCCATCTTCCAGGTGTGAGAATTCCCTCAGATTAAATTCACAGTTGGAGAGTAACTGTGAAAAAAAGTAGGGTTTTTTTTTTACAGCTTAAGAAATTTTTTAGAGTAAAATCATTACAAAATGTAAAAATATTTTAGATGAAAATGACATATTTGTTAATATTGACTTTCTGAAATATTATCATCTTTATATAAATTAAATAAAATATATGAAGATACATAGGTATATAGATATAGAGTGTACTGACTCATATGTATATGCATATATATAATGATTTATAGGTAATTCACTGGCAGCATGTAAATTAACTTATATAGACCTATGCCTAAATACAAATTACATTTAGCCACGTTACATTTAGCCAGTCAAGAACAGAACTAGTCCAGGATGTTAGGTCTGGGGCAAAGGACCGCCAAGGGACAGTTTTGGAGAGTCTATCTCAAAAGGTAGCAGCGGCGATCATATGACAGATGTTTCAGAACCAATGAGATGAATTCAAGAGCACATGCTGGTTAGTTGTACCAAAGTCCCGGGCCTCCATCAGTCCTTGCTTGGTGCCCAATTCTAGAAGTTTATTTGGTTTTCTGCCCTCATTTTTCGTCTTTTGTGCTTCAGTCTACGCGTTCGCTTCTTCCTCCACTTAGGTCGCAGTAAGTAGGTTCTTAAAGTTGTTTGGATCTCCTGGGAGCTGACTGCTTTTCTAGGAGCTAATGGTACGTGGGAAAACTCCTCAAAATCCTTTTCACTCTCCGTGTGTGTGTGTGTGTGTGTGTGTGTGTGTGTGTGTGTGTGTGTTGTTCGTTTGTGAAATATTTTCCAGACCACCATCCGATTCCAGGCCCTCATCTCTCCAGTGTTCTGGTATTGGAATCAGAGGATTTTATTCAATATAATGGCACCAGTAACAGGGACTCCGCTGGAACCTTGTGAGTTAATTCCTTGGCTTTCTGCATGGGTTTCATTATTTTGGGTTAGTGAGCTTGTCTTCAATTGGTTTGGAGATAGGACTTGGAATATGGAATATACAGATATTATGATTTATATGACGGGAATTTTATATTTTTGTTATGTTAAATTATAAGAATTATAAGATAAAAATGCAGGTGAAATACTTGACTTATCACAGAAAATGTCTGATATACTTTTGAAATACTCTGAATTATCTCAGAAGATTTCTGAGATAGTTTCAGTTATTTTTGAAAGTCAGAAAAGGCTAATTTACTAATTTTTCCAGTTACTGCACGTGGCCAGCAAGAAACTTGAGGTTGGGCCTACACTGCCACCTACTGGCAATGGGCCAGAAGACCCCCTTAGTTCCAACAGTCAGGCAAGATCTCTGGAAAATGTAGAGGAACTCCCAAATATTTTGCTCGAAGATTTTTGATCTTATACAAGAAACTAACATAGACCAATCATCTGAGGCAGAAGGAGGATCTGAAAGCTTATCATTCAAATCCCCTTTACCACAAACTTCTAGGGGCAGCAGCACAGACCCTATTTCTACCCCACAGAACAATAGGGGGAGTGTGGTACAGATCCTATGCCTTCCCCACAGACTTCCAGGGAGGATGGGACATACCCACTCTTTCACCCACAATTTTTAGTCCTAAAAGATATTGGCATAAATACAGAATTGGGGGCCCGGGAGATAGCATGGAGGTTAGGCGTTTGCCTTTCATGCAAAAGGTCATCGGTTCGAATCCCAGTGCCCCATATGGTCCCCAGTGCCTGCCAGGAGCAATTTCTGAGCATGGAGCCCTGAGTAACCCCTGAGCACTGCTGGGTGTGACCCCACCCCCCCCAAAAAAAAAACAAAAAAAAATACAGAATTGGAAATACGTTTTTCTCACCAGGAAAACAATTCACCAACATGACTAGTACTTAGATTGGTTGGAATTAATGCAAATTCGGAAACAAAGGAACACCATTAAAAAAAAATATATCCATCAATGGGGGCCAGTTCTTAAAGGAATTGGTAATGAGAAAGACTCAGGAACAAATTTTCCTAAACAAGAGGATGAAATGGCCCTAACCTAAAAAGGTTTAAGTATATATTATTTTGGTTAGTTTAAGAAAGCATGCACGAAAGCATGCACTCAATCTTGTCACCTTTCTCTGTATTATATTCAATACCTTGATACCTGGACTAATGAGGCAATTTAGACTAGTCAGGATTGGCCAAAATTTTCTTGACCCATCTCAATATTTGCAACGGAAAATGTGGTATCGTAAGCTTGCTAAGCATAGACTTAAAACCCTAGATCATAAAAAGAGTTAGGAAAGGGGCCGGAGAGGTGGCGCTAGAGGTAAGGTGTCTGCCTTGCAAGTTCTAGCCAAGGAAGGACTGCAGTTCGATCCCCTGGCATCCCATATGGTCCCCCCAAGCCAGGGGCAATTTCTGAGTGCTTTGCCAGGAGTAACCCCTGCGCATCAAACGGGTATGGCCCGAAAAAACAAAAAACAAAAAACAAACAAAAAAAAAAGAGTTAGGAAAGATTCCTGTCTCTTTAATGTTTTGGAAGAGCCTGAGGATTAATAGTAATAATTCTTCTTAGAATGTTTGATATTCACCAGTAAACCATCTGGTCCTGGAATTGTTTCTTGGTGAAACAATTTTAATTACTATCTTAATTTCCTTAATTGTTATTGGCCAGTTTAAGCTTTCTACAGCCTCATTTTGTTGTTGTTGTTGTTGTTTTTGGACCACACCTGGTGATGCACAAGGGTAACTCCTGGCTATGCACTCAGAAATCCTTCCTGGCTTGGGGGACCATATGGAATGCTGGGGCATTGAGTTGTTTAGTCCTAAGCTAGCATGGGCAAGGCAGATAGATACCTTACTGCTTGCACCACCACTCCTTATTAAGTCTCGGAAGATGGTATTATTTCAGAAATCTGTCGGTTTCATCTGGGTTCTCTAAACTATCTGAGTACAGTGTTCATAATAAGTGCTCATAATATCTTAGATTTCTTGGGGTTCTGCTGTAATTGCTCTCATTTCATTTTTGATCCTATATATTTGGGTGTTCCCCCCAGTTTTTAGTGAGTCTTTTCAGGAGTTTCCAAAGATGGCAACGACACCACAAGGAAGAAAATTACAGACCAATCTCATTAATGAACATAGATGCAAATATCTTCAACAAAATATTAGCAAACCAAAATCCAACAATACATCAAAGGCAAAGACACCACAAGAAAGAAAATTACAGACCAATCTCACTAATGAACATAGATGCAAATATCTTCAACAAAATATTAGCAAACCAAAATCCAACAATACACCAAAAAAATTATATACCATGACCAAGTGGATTTCATCCCAGGGATGAAAGGATGGTTTACAATATGCAAATCAGTCAACATCATACACCACATCAACAAGAGAAAGACAAAAATCACATGATTATATCAATTGATGCAGAGAAGGCATTTGACAAAATTCAACATCCATTCATGATGAAAACACTCAGCAAAATAGAGATGGAAGAAATCTTCCTCAAGATTGTTACAGCTATCTATAAAAAGCCCACAGTCAAGATTATCCTTAATGGTGAAAAATTAAAAGCATTTCCACTAAGGTCATAAACTAGGCAAGGCTGTCTACTGTCTCCACTCTTACTCAAAATAGTTTTAGAAGTCCTAGCAATAACAATCAGACAAGAGAAGAAAATCAAATAAATCCAAATAGGGAAAGAGGAAGTCAAACTATCACTTTTTGCAGGTGATATGATGATATACATCAAAAACCCTAGAGTCCACAGTAAAACTCCTAGAAACAATTAACCAATACAGCAATGTGGCTGGTTACAAAGTGAATACATGAAAGACAGTAGTGTTCCTCTGCACAAATAATAAGCAGAGATGAGAGATTGAATCAATCCCATTTAAAATAGTACCCCAAAATATTAAGTACCTCAGAATCAACCTTACAAGAGAAGTGAAGGACCTATACCATAAGAACTTCAAAAAACTTCAAAAAGAATTTGAAGAGGACCTAAGAAACTAGAAGAACATCGCATAATCATGGGTAGGTAGAATCAACATAATCAAAATGACTATATTAGCTAAACTTCTATATAGATTCAATAAAATCCCTATCCAAATTCAGTCATCATTTTTAAGGACTTAGAAGAATTAATTATAAAATTTGTATGGAACCACAAAAGATCCAGGCTAGCCAAATCCATATTAAAAAATGAGAATCTGAGTGGCATCTCTTTACCTAATCTGAAACTTTACTGTAAAGTCATAGTGATCAAAACAGCAGGGTACTGAAACAAAGACAGAGTCTTAGACTGGTGGGTTAGAATAGAATATCCAGTGATTTACCTCCAGATATATGGTCAATTAATATTTGACAAAGGAGCCAAGAACTTGAAGTGGAACAAAAACCTAGATCACTCTATAAAGATGGTTTCAGAACTCTAATTATTAAATTATGAAGTACTTGTAGGGGAAGAGGAGTTCACAGAATAAATAAGCAGGTTAAATTACCACGTGTTATTTTAAGGATGATTAGGGATCTCACCTTAGAGGGTTGGAAAGAATGTTGAATTTGAAGCTGAATATATCGGTAGTTATGCTAAATATGTTCAGGGACTACAGAGCCATGTTCAGATTCTCTAGGTAGATTTGAAGCATATTGTTGAGAGACAGGTAGAAGATATAAATTCCCATAATACCTGTTAAGAAATTTAGCACTTGATAATGCTGACAGTGTCAAGAGCTATTACACCCTATAAAAGCAAAGGAGGATGTAATGGGTACCTACATGCTTGTGGAAATGTCAGCTATTACAATAATACAACTCTGAAACTCCTCATCTCCCAATGGTTCTAATAATTACCCTTCAGGGCCTCTGTTACCATACCTGTGCGTTTTTCCAACTGCTCTCAATCCCTGATGCTGTTCCTTTAACACCATATACTTACTATACAGGTGCAGACTCTGGGGAATCAGGTCAATGACTTGTTTTCATACTCAACCACTGTACTCTTTTTTTTTTTTTTTTTTTTGGTTTTTGGGCCACACCCGGTGACGCTCAGGGGTTACTCATGGCTATGCGCTCAGAAGTCGCTCCTGGCTTGGGGGACCATATGGGGCACCAGAGGATCGAACCGCGGTTCGTCCTAGCTAGCACAGGCAAGGCAGGCACCTTACCTCCAGCGCCACCGCCCAGTCCCCCACTGTACTCTTAATAGTGTATGTTACTCAAAGGCAGCCTCAGGGGAGTGAGATTACTGGCCTTTACACCTGGATTTTGTTCAAGGTATGGTAAGGGAGTTCACTGGGTGAGAGACTGCCTGCCATTCAGCTCCCCAACTCCGATATGGTAAACAGGGAAAGGGTTAGAAAACTAACAAGGACAGGTAAAATGCTTTAAATGTGGCAATATGTGACATTTAAGAAAACAATGCAAAGCATAACCTCTTTTTGTACCAGCTCAGAGATCTGCCCCCTTTGAGACCATGACTAACTCAACCTGTCCCATTACACTGGGCAGGGAGGCAGCCCCAGGCCTCTCAAACATAGGGGGCCATTCCATCAATAATTCAGCTTGCTGGTATAAACCAAGGGATCTCTACATCTTAAAATCATTAAAGTCTGCCACATTTGGAAGCTTTAGTTTGGATAGTCCTTGTCCATCCTTTCAGCTCAATGCCTTTATAAGACAATGTCTGGCATAACAGGGCCTCTTTTTAATGGAACTGTGGGTATCATTATAGGTAGAAGCAGTTTCATGTTCAAAGAAATAGTAATTCACCTGGAGATTATAGATTCTAACTATCTAGGGGAAATAAAAGTTCTTGTTTCAGTGCCCACAGTTTGAACGTTCAAGGAAAGTAAAAAAAATAGCTCAAACTTTATTGCTTCCTTATGTTATGCCTGGGAAATCAGAGCACATCAGGAAAAGAGGCTTTGGAAGTACTAATTCTGAGGCTTCTATCAATGCATTTATAGCCTTTACAACTAAATTAAAAGAGGAAAATCCAATGCTAACTCTTGAAATTCATGGCAGGATATTTGACAGCATGTTTGATAGTGGCATGGAAATGTCTAT
This sequence comes from Crocidura indochinensis, assembly GCA_004027635.1. Classification (NCBI taxonomy): domain Eukaryota; kingdom Metazoa; phylum Chordata; class Mammalia; order Eulipotyphla; family Soricidae; genus Crocidura; species Crocidura indochinensis. The sequence goes on along the minus strand of PVKC010006057.1, from coordinate 21,047 downwards.
ATTTCTTTGATAGATTGACTCAGAAATTGGGCCTTAAAAGGAATTCAACACAGTTTAGGGAGTTGTCTTGCATAAACATTCTGTTAGTCAGAGTGCTAGATACCTGAAATCTATAGGAACGGAAACCCAACAAGCAGGACTTTTGCCATTCATAGCTCATGTTTCTTTGCATAAGCAATGGGGAGCAGACTTTCACATCCCTTTCCAAAATACCTTCAATATGTTAATTCAGAGATTTTGCCTTTTTAATTGGGGTCACTCAGTAAAGCGCCCAGAAACCATTCACATTGAATGGAAATCATATGTTCCAATCTGGATCTCCCAGTGGCCCATTCATAGCACAAAATTAGAGGCATGTGCAAGGCAAATGCCCTACCACTTGTGCCAGTGATGCCATCCTTTCCCCAATCAACAATCAGTGGGTGGTTTGCAGTGGTAAAGTCATCTTCTTCCTATGACAGAAACCTGAGTCAATTTGGAGGTGGGTATTCCCACCAGCAAAGTATTACTAGAAAGTACTACTAATAGAAAGTAGTTTATGAGGGGCAGACTGATGGCACAAGCGTTAGGGTGTTTGCCTTGCACACGCTAACCTAGGACAGACCCAGCGCCCCATATGGTCGTCCAAGCCAGGAGTATTTTCTGAGCGCATAGCAGGAGTAACCCCTGAGCGTCACTGGGTGTGGCCCCCCAAATGAAAGTGTTTAATGCGAAGTTAAATAACTGAAGGTGACAAATTAATGAACTCAGAATGGCATCACTGGCATCTGAAATGCTCATGGACCTCTTCAGTGGCTCGTCCTACAAGATATCATCACTCTGGTTGCAGATGTTGTTGGAGTCACTCGAGATTTTTGCGCTGTGAGTCATTCTCCACAGTCACGGAGATATCGCTGCATCAATTGCCTCTTTTACTACTTCACTTCACCTTAAGACTGTTAGGACTGGTGTCAGTTTGGGAAGAGAACCTTTAGCTTTTAAACATCTCCAGAACTGTGACATTTGCTAACCAGTTTCTTAGGCTCTACAAGACTATGTTACTGATGGAAATTATGACCCAGAATTTATTTACTCATCAGTCATTGTTTTTAACACTGATAAAGGAAAGGTATGTTTTCTTTGTATCTAGAAATGTATTTTTCTTTGTATCTTGTTTAAGTGTAATTCCTTAAAATGCATATCTTTTATTGTATATTTTTACAAAATACTTATAGCTTTTTCCTTTTATTTAGATTAGCTAGTAAGAATTGCTTAGAAATTAGTATAGACAGTGTCCTTGGAGTTGTCTTACTGTATAATTCTTTGGTAATTATTTTTTTCTGTTAGGCTCCAATAGTGTTCTGTGGCACAATTCTTTTTGCATGAGAACATGCAAATTAAAATTAGAAATTAGATTAAAATTAAAAATATTAAATTAAATTTTAACAGGAGTTATTATCCATTACAAATGAAAACTCAATAATTTCTGGTTACTAGGGGCATTTCACTCTGAACATATGATTTGACTTAGGCTTTAAAACTTTCCAGCTTTGAAAGAAGTTATGGAGAGAGAGAGATGCTTCCTCCAACTGGACAGTAGTTTAGACATTTTTTTTTTTTTTTTGGTTTTTGGGTTGCACTCCACAGTGCTCAGGGGTTACTCATGACTCTATGTTCATAAATCGCTCCTGGCAGGCTTGTGGGGGGGGGGCATCTGGGATGCCAGAATTTGAACCACTGTCCTGCATGCAAGGCAAATGCCCTACATCCATGCTATCTCTCTGGTCCAATAGGACAGTAATATAAATGGTGATAAGTATAATCTATCTTCCAGCTCATCAGACTCAGTCTTTGCATTCATTACGTCAGCCTAGACTAGGCATTCCTGACATGATAAAGGAAACCATGAAAGTGGACTGCCCTGAAAACTTGGAGGGTATATAGAATGAGCTGTTTCACTGCAAAATGGTGAAATATAATCAAGAGATGCCTCAGAACATCATGACTTCATTAGATGCTTCAACAACACCCTGAAAGACATTAACTTGACAACTTATACCAGATCAGAGGGGGCACGCAGAGTGGAACACTTCCTGGTACATTGAAGAAAGACCTTGGATTTAAACAAATTAATGTCCTTCAAGTCTGTAGTTGGTCCTATAGCAGGAGCTTAGTGGATTGGGACATCCTGTGGTTTTAGGGCAAAAATTTTGCTTCCTATTTTCTAGCTTTTGCTGCACCTATACAAAAAATTGTTCTATCATTTTTATTTTTAGAGTCATACATCCTTGGTAGTTTTCTTTCCTTTGGAGTATATTACCTTATGTTACCTCTTATTTAGGAATTATTTCTATAAAGTCAAATAGGGTAGATATGTAATTATGAGATTGATCCATTTCCACTAAGTATATACTTTGTTACTTACTCATTGACTGGAATGAGCTTTGAATGAAGCACCTTGAATTGGTGTTGAGACCAGCTGGTCCCATCTTCCAGGTGGGATGAGTTCTCTCATATTAAATTCTCAGTTGGAGAGGAATTAGGTCTTACATTTTTTTGTATCTTCGGGGAGCTGGCTGCTTTTCTAGGGTATGTGGGGAAATTCCTCAAAATCCTTTTCTCTTCATGCATGTGTGTGTGTGAATTATTTTCCAGACTGCCATCTGATCCCAGACCTGCATCTCTCCAGTGTTCTGGTATTGGAGTCAAAAAACTTCATTCAATAATATATAATATATTATATTTATATTTATTTGATTATATACATATTTATTGTTATCTTAAATATTATAATTATGCCATTTATTATATATAATAAATTTATATATAAACTATATATGAATGATATATATATATTCATTTGATTTTGCTTTAAAGTATATTTTCATTTTCACATTCTTGAGGCCCATAATTTAACAGTTTATTGCAAAAAATTCTAAAAATAATCTCTCTTTATATTTGTATTTAAACTGTTTCCAAAGAAAGGTGTTTTGGAAATCATATTATAGAACTTTAATTTTGGTTATAGTTCATTAAATATGCAATGAAAATCAATTAAAATCACTTCTGGATAAAAATATACATATGTGCATATAGAGAGACACAAATATTTATAGGAATATGCTATTACTCATATGCAAGAAAATCAATATAAAATGTGTTATTCTATATGTAAATAGTATTTCAATCTAACAAATAAATAGGGCTATTTGACAGACTAAAATGTAATAAAAGTGTCGTATATTCAATATATCTTTCAGATACTTATTCACTGTAATTTTATAAATATTTGAATTATTCAAAAATAGATTGTAAGCATTGCTCTTAAAATTTAATAAGGGACAATATAGACAATCATTATAGGATATTTTTAATATTTAATGAAGATATAACGTTGACACTCAGGATTACTCATGCTAAGCTATCTAACATTTATTTGCATATGTTGGTATCTGTGTTAGAATAACTTTAAGAAAGTAAGTATTCGAATCTCAGCTTCATGATGCAGAATTATTTCAGAAATAAATTTCTATAATGAGAACTCTTGAAAAGCTTATGTTTTTTTATATTCTCTGACATTTTGTTACTTTTACAACTTCTAATTTATGTAACTACTTCAATTAGAAAATATGTAACTCCTTAAATAGTATAAGGAACATAACAAAAAATAGTCCTGTTTAAATCTCCTCTTAGAATAAATATAAAGTGAAATCTTAAAAGCATTTACCTTCAAGCCTTCAAACATCTTTCTCCTTTCTACAACAAAACTAAATCAAGTATGTCACATGAAGTTAATGGCACACCGTACTGTTACAATGTGTAATGATACTTTACAACCTATTCATAAGAAGGATTTCATATAATTTCATGAAATTAACATTTCAAATGTAGCAAAAGAGTCCTCTTTCTCAATTCTTAATTTAAAAATAAAACCTAGAACCTTTACACTAAGCATTATAATAATAAAGCAAAAAATGAGTGGCTTAAAATTATTCCAGGGTGTTTCCAAAGAAAATTATCTGCCAAAAAATGTGTCGGCAAGATATTTGATGAAAGAATTGTAAAAAGCCTATGTCATGATGAGCATCTAGAATTTTCTGGCCCTTAAATTATTGTATGCTGAAGTAGACTACCAAATTGAAAAAAATGGTCCCAAAACAGCTAGCTACAGGATACTGTAAAGAGTATCTCTGTATATGAAGAAGGCATCATTCTATAAAACAGCCCTAGAGGAGTTGGCATTTTGAGTCACTGCTATCATAAAGAGATTGCTGCTGGGAAGTGAAAATATTTTGTAACTGCACAGATTTGCACTACCAGAAGACATCAGTGTAAAGCAAGAGAAGAGACAAGATTAATAAATTGAAGAAAACAAAATATAGAGTAATTATATCTACTACATAGAGTTTGCAGAGGGAGATGACTTAAACATCAGACATTTATTCAGAGCTCCATCTAAAATAATTTTGGTTGCCATATTAATTTACTAGGTCTTTATGTTTTTTCAGAACATAAGAACATAACAACTACGTAGCTAAAATAATTAAACATCAGGCTGTTTATATTTTCATAATGTAAAATATACAGCGAGAAGAGGTTCATTTTCCCTTTTCATGTAACAAGATGACTGAATTGCAAAGTAAATCAGTACAGAAAGATGCAATTTTGGGATATAGATCAGAGAGAATCTGATTTATTTTAGAGCTAATCACTTTCTAAATTGAAGATTTATTTACTTGCAATTAAAATATGAAGATATAGATTTGTATCTTACATTTACATTTATATATAATTTCATCTTTCTAATAATATAGAAAACCTGCCTTACTAATGAATTTCTACTTCTCAGTGAAAAGCATACTAAAGATGCCTGTTTAAACCTGCCATATCATTGATTACTCACAGAGAACAAATTTAACCATGGGATTTATTTTAAGCTATGTACATTAAATGCCTTTTTAAGCCCAGAGGTCATATTTTGAAAAGCTCCATAAAATGCCTTTTAATTCTTTTCTCTATGATGTATAAGGGAAATAGCTCTATTATACTCAACATAAATAACAACATTAAAGACCACATTCCATAAGAATTCTATCTATTCCAAGGACGACACAGAAGCCAATTTTTAAATCTTTGTGGAAGTCTTTCTGTTCACTCTATTCAGAGAACCCTCATACCATTTTGCTTAGCATATTAAAAAAATTCAGCTGAAATGCACAGTAGCCATTTGAGATAGTCTAATATTTAAGCCTTTTACAATAATTCTGTTCTCGTCTTCCTCTTTATGAAAAGTTTGACCATCTATCAACTTCAGAAGTAGTGAAGCCATTTAAAGCAAACTTACTTGAAAGGTGTAAAACCGTGTCCCATTAGGAGGATGAACTTTAGGGGAGCTAGAAACGGCGTTCATATCCGAGAAAATCATTTCTGATCACTCAGGCAACATAATCCACAAGGAACTACAGAGGCAGAGCAGAGAGTTTAACGGACAATAAATCCGTGGATGCATTGAGGGAGACTAAACTGGGTGAATGAAATCCGCCCCATCCTTCTTAGATGCCTCATGAGAGCATTTTGTAATCTTCCCCCAGCTTTGGAAATCTTATCTGAAAGATCATTAACAGCCACCAAGCTTTCGCGTAGCTAGATCTCTAGGACAGGCAGTGTTTAAAACAAATGTAGAAACACAGAAGGGGTGGGGGGGGGGGAAATCAAGAACTAACAGTAAATGAAGCTTGTACAGAATCTGGCAGTGTGGTGGAGCTGCCTGCCCATCTGTTCCCAGTGCTAATCACCTCCCTCCACCACAGTCTAGCAGAGTGATTATGCTAAATATCCTGGTTAACCAATAACATACAGTTTCCTTTCAGAGCCACATGCAGTGTGTAATTCAGAGGACCTCTTTGACTAACCTACATATTTCAGAGGTACAGCTTAATGCTGATGGTCACAAATCACTTTCATCTCGATATATTGCTGAATCTCGTTTGTTACTCCCAATCTTCCCCATGAGATTTAAAAAAAATGTGCACAAGCCTTTACTTTAAGGAAATAATTTTTTTCTGATTTATATTTCATAGCCTCTTAGTTATGACATGGAGAAGTAAGCCATCCAGTTACAATTCCATGAATCTATGCATTCTATGTATTAATGTAAATGTTATCAAATAAAGTACAATGAATTTCTAATTTTCTGAATACTCAAACATTAATATGAATACAATTATTCAAGTATTTCTGGCAATTTAACTGAAAAGTGATTGTTAACAGTCAATGACTTAAAATTTGTAAAGAAGTAAAATTGCATTTTAAATACAGGATTTGTTTTTCCCTCAAGATACAAACATATTGTTTGCAAAAACCAGGTTGTGTCAAAAACGTGTTCTTTCTTAGTGTCTTTTGATGTAAATCACTCTTTGTGTATAAAGATAAGATTCATATGACTTTACACTTTTAGGAGGTAAAATAAATGTTCTATTTACACAGGGGTCAAAGTTGGAGTTAGTTTCAGGAAAACAGAGATAAAAATGAATGAAAAGCAGTATCACTGTGAATCTCTTTAAGAGGGTATTGTAAATAATAAAGAAACAGGAACCACCTGCCATAAATTTGATAGTTGAAAAAGGGAATATAATAAATGTGGCCTTTACAACTTAAAAATATCATAAAAACATGCAATGTCCTCTACTTAGTACTCAAATTTATTGCATGAATGAGAAAAAAATTAAAAAAATACTAATTTCCTTGGATAAAATATCTACATATTAATGATTTGTATATTGTTTACCTAGAAAGCAAGCATAACTAAAATTAAAAGAATATTTAAATTTAAAAAAATTTGAAATATATATGTATATTTATATAGTTTTAGGTCATATCTGACAGTGTTTAGGACTACATTCAATTCTATGCTCAAGGCTCACTTCAGCAGTGCTCATTGTACTATAGTTTTTGGATCTAATATTGGAAGTAAGGATGAAAAACAGGTGCTCAACTCTTTGATGTATGTCTCAGGAACAAATTTGGTGATTTTACATGTAGAAGAAATTTACAGATGCAACAGAGATTTTATTTAAACTTTATGTTTTCTTCTCAATACTAGCATGTTATTCTTATACTTTTAATCAGATTAAAAATCTAATATCTTGAAGCTTACCACAGAGTGGTGAGTGCAGTTAGAGAAATAATCATGCTGAGAACTATCGTAACAATGTCAGTGAGTTAGGGATGTAGAGAGCCTTCTGGAATATAGGCGGGGCTGGGGGGGAGGAGATGGGGACAATGGTGATGGGAAGATTACACTGTGAAGGGGGGGTGCTCTTTTTATGACTAAAGTCCAACTACAATCATGTTTGTAATCACGATGTTTAAATAAAGATATTAAAAAATCTAATATCTGAACAGTGTTATAATTTAATTCTGGCTTTACTTAACTTTCTCAAGTGTTTCCATAAATGCCAGGTTCCAATCCCAAACACATCTTTTAATTTCCATGCCTTTTTGTTTCTCCTGGTATGGGGATATTTCTCAGCCTTTCTATATTTTCATGATTTTGATAGTTAATGTGAAAAAAATACTACTTGAATTCAAACAAAAAATGTCAATGATAAACTTTGATCTATCAAACTCAAGTTATTTTAGAAAATGAAAGAGCTAAGAATTTTTCAAAGCTAGCCTATAAGGTTTAAAATTACCCAGATAACAAGACTACCAGAGACATAATGAAAATGGACTGACTAGAATCCATCATCTATAATTAATATCTATGTGAAGATTCTCAAGACAGTCATCAGGAACCAAATGCAATAATATATTCAAAATATTATGTATCATGACCAAGAGAGACTTGTTCTAGGATTCAAATATAATGCAACCAAATGCAAATTGATTAACATAATATACCACCTCAACAAGAGGAAAAGAAAATGCATATGGCCACATCATTAGAGAAAGAGAACTCTCTTGACAACAGGATTAAGAGCTTGTTAAAAAGACTATCAACAAAGTGGGAATAGAAGAAATGTTTTCTCCGTGTATTTCTTGCAAAGAACACAAACCCATAACTAATACCATACAAAACAGTGAAAAATTAAAAGTTCATCTGTTACATTTGGCATAAGGCAAAGATGTCAATTGTCAACCCAGAAACAACATAGAATTCGAAGTATCAGCCATATTAATTAGGTGAGAAAATAAAATTAAATGGATGCAAATTTAAAAAAAATTAAGTTCAATGTACTTGTAGATGGCATGATAATATACTTAGACAATTCTAGTTTTAATTATAATTAAAACTTATAAGAAAAATTAAACTAAGCTAAAACATAAGGATATAAATCAATATATAAAACATGTTCTATAAATTATAATGTAGAAAATGGAAAATTTAAAATGACAAGGGAATAGAAATTTATCAATGTTGGCAAGCATTTGGCTTTGGATTACAGAAGTGGAAAAGGCTTGAGAAGGAAAATTATGACATGGGGAGAGAAGAACTGTGGTAGAGAAAAAGAGATGGTCCAGAGGTATGAAATTAGGTTCAAGAATATTGCACACATTGGTATTTTAGAGACAAAAACTTGGTACACATCAAAACCTCTAGTAGGCCTATACTACTGTAAACATGGGATCCAAACTATAAAAATTAAACTATAATAATTAAACTTCAATATGATTTAATAGTAAGTAGGGAGGAGAGAATTTGCAAATATTGGTGGAAGAATGGTGAGACTAGGGGTAGGATTGAACATGGATTTTGTATTACTAATAATTAAAAATATTTTTTTAATTATTGTGATTTACAAAGTTAATCATGGTTGGGTTTTAGACATACAATGTTTCAACCCCAATCCCACCTCCAATGACAAGCTCCCTTCACCAATATTTGCGAGTCCATCCCATGCCACTCCACATCCCAGCCTGTCACCATAAAAACACTATTTTAAACTTGTTTATTAAAGTTTGGATTTCATGATTTCAATGTTATTGACTCCATGGTTTGGATAAATAGTACTGTTCTTCCTTAACACAACTAATGAACCTGAATCCCTTTGGCCTTTGTCCCAGATAGATAACTGTCTCTTTCCTTCTTCACTATATTTATTTCCTTCTTCTCTGGGGCCAAGGGTATTCTAGACAAATCCCATATAAACCATTGAAATCCCACATGTAGTTACTCTAAATACCACATATGATATCATCCTGTATTTAACCTTTTTATAGCTTACTTCATTTAACATGAAATTTTCCAGTCCCATCCATGTTGCAGCACATAGCATAATTGCACAGTTCCTTAGACCTATGTAGTATTCAATTGTTCATATTGATATAGAAGCAATAAATACATCTAGAAAAACTCCCTCTGATACTGATTTAAGAGTCTCTATTATTTCAAAGGAAAAAAGCAAAGATAAACTAATGGTACTATGTTAAAGGAAAACATTTCTTGTAATATGAAACTAGTAAATGGGGAGCTGGTAATGAAGAAAGGACACTTGCCTCATATTTAGTCAACCTGGATTCAATTCTTAGCACCTCATATGTTCTCTCAGAAGTTCCAGGTGTGATCTTTACCACAAGGTCAAGAGTAAACCCTGAGCACATCTGGGAGTGGCCCCCAAACAAAAAAAATGGTATGAAATTATATTTAAGATAAAAATACATTATTTTGAAAAGGGCAAAAGATTTGCATAGTATGTCTTATCTTGTAAACTTTTATGATGGCAAAAGCCAAACTATATAAAACACATAAATACTGAAAAATAAAGCACATAAAAATGGGGGGAGTGAATTTAGTGGGCACTTCTCCAAAGAAAAATCACAAATATTTTCCAGACATAAGATCAGGTTTTGGAGACCCCATATGCGAGGAGTTTGTCTCTTGCACTGGTATGTGGTGGGCACTGGGCTGGCAGCTAGCCAAAGAACCCCCGGACTGCCAGTTAGTCCAGGGGGGTCAGATTCCCCCACAACAGAATGGTCTTCATGGACAGATCTGGTAACCTGGGCCTTGGGGGATGGGATAGGGTGAAGGAAAACTCCTCCCCTATCCATTCATTCACAAGCTGCAGAGGCAAGAGCTGGGCTTGGAGACCCCACATGCCAGGACAGCTAGCCAAAGCAGATTTAGTTCAACAATAGCAGACCCTCCCTCTACAGGGGTGTCTTATTTTTTACTGATAACCATTTGCGCCCATGTGACATAAACCCTTTTTAACATCATCCAAAAATATTCTAATTCTTGACTATATAAAGGAAAGGAAATGGAATATCCTATATATGGAGGATAGCACTCAAATAGAACTTTGAAGGTAGTGTCTACGTGAACGTTACTTTCTATACAGTTGTCCTCGCTGACTGCTGAGCCTTATCTTCAAACATTTCATCTATACAATGTATATAGCCCCTCTTCTATATCGCCTTTCTGTTACCCCCCACATAAGGAAACATGCACCAGATGTGGCTTTTGCCTTCCTGGTGCAGTGACTTCCTCCCCAAAAATTACCTGGCAAAAGGCCCATTCAGAGATGTCAATTATTGACCCTTTGTGTGGATCATTGGCTATAATTCTAACACGGCTGTGACATTACATTTTCTCTTTTCTATTATTTATTTGAATTTTGTCTCTTTTGCCACTACAGAAATTCCGTCTTAGCTATCTTGCAGTCATTAAAGGAATTTCAGTACCAAAGCAAGCTGCTAGAAGTTCTCTGCAGTCTTAGCATATTTGCAACTCAAAGCTCACCAGCTATCTCTCTTTCTGTCAGGCTTTTACTCTTGAAGGCCAAGTAAAAACATAACTTCTTCAAGACAATGGTCTTCTCTCCCTGCTTTTGAGCTTCAAAGCAGAATGATTTCTGTCTTGGGAACTCTCCCTGTCATTTTGAATATCTGCTTGAAAACAGGTTTGGTCAGTGTAGAATTAGATTATTTCACTAGGTATAATATTGTATCCCTTTCTTTACCAGATCATAGGAAGTGGGTCTTAGTCCCTAGGTAGAATACTATTTTCCTCAGGTTAAGACTATTTGTTATCGGGAGTAATTCCTGCGCCATCCCTTAATTTACATAAGTAATTGACACCTAGGGCCAGGAACTTCTTTGATATGTAAGAATTTAGTCTTTCTTTTATCCCCTAACTCCAACCTGAAACCTATTCTATTCTAAGGTTACAAACACCAAAAGCTGTGTGTATTTGTTCTGAAATCAAACAACGTACATTGCATTCCTTTCATGATACGACTGCTTCCTTCTCCCTTTATATACCCCCTTTCCTGGAGATTAAATTTTGTCGCAATCTTGCCTGAGATGTGTTGACCCCACACAAGCTATGTGTGGTATCATTATTTCATATTTCATATTTGTCCGCTTCGTGCTGGGACAACAGGAGTGGAGGGAGGACAACATTGGTGGTGGGAATGCCCTTCATTCATTGTCACTATGTACCATAAATAATTCTGTGTAATGAACTATAGTCACAATAAAAATATTTGAAATATTAAATTAAGAAACTATGACATATATCATTTATTTGCACTCAAATAAAGTCTTAACATTAAAGCTAAAAAATACCAGGTTTAAGCATTAGTGAAATGCAAATAAAATTGTTAAATAGGTGGTATTTCACACCAGTCAGAGTAGCTTACCTAGGTAATGAAAGCTGAAAACAACCAGTGTTAAAATAAAAAGAGACTCATTAACTTTGATGAACTAAACCAATTTAGTCTCTACAGAAAAGTTTTGAGATTTTTCAAAAAATAAAAAAAATACTCATATGATATAATTTTACTATTTAATACTTATCCCCAGCACTAATAATATATATGCAGATATATGTATACCTACGTTCATTGCGTTGCTATTTTCAATACCCAAGGATAGAAACATCCCAACTACCTACAACAAATAATTATATATATATATATATATATATATACATATACATATACACAAAGAAATATTATTCAGCTAAAATTGCTGAATACTGCTAGGACTAGAGTCATAGTAGAGGAGGTAAGATGTTTTCTTTACATGCAGCCACCGAGATTTAATCACTGGGACTAGATGGTCTCCCAAATCTACCTTTGAGTGATCCCTGAAAACAGAGCTAAGAATAAGGCCTAAGTTCTGCCTCAATAAAAATAAAAATTATTACAGAGCGATAGCAGAGCAATAAAGTAATAAAGTGTTTGCCTTGCATGGTCAACACAGGACAGACCCTGGTTAGAATCCTGGCATCCCCTATGATCCCCAGAGCCTACCAGGAGCAACTTCTGAGTGCAGAGCCAGGAGCAACCCCTGACTGCCACTGGATGTGACCACCCCCCCAAAAAAACCCCAAAAAAACCCAAAACCAAACCAAACCAAAACAAAACAAAAGTGCACTGTACACAATATAAATAAAAAAGAGAATTCCATGCTAAATAAAACAAAGTCAAGGAAAAATGCCACATGACCACACTCAGATATAAAATATAAAGTAATAAAACAAGGCAATGGACTCTTTTCAATAAAGATTTTTTTAGATTGTGACCAAAAACTTGAGGTTACCAAAAGAGTAATGAGGATGAATACATCGAGTCAGCCACTTGACTAGAAAGGGTTATTGATATTTGACAATACTGTACTTCTTATGTAACAGAAATATTTACAGTACTGTAAAATCATTGCTACTTCAAAAAATATTGGCAAAGTATCCTATAAATTATCCCCTCAACTGATACTAACATTCATTTTGCCTGAATTTTTACTTTTATTAGAATAGAATTATGGATCAATTGAGGAATACAAAAGATATTGTAAAAATAAGCAGACCAGGGAGGGGGCAGAAGAAACAGCACAGTGCTAGGGCATTTGCCTTTCACACGACCGACCCTGAGTTTGATTCCCAATTGACACTAAGTTTGATTCTCAACATCCTATATGATCGTTTGAGCCTGCCAGGAGCAATTTCTAGTGCAGAGCCACTAGCGCTCAGATTTCAGGTGCAGTGACTCCTGAGCACTGCCAGAAATGGCCCCCCCAAAAAAAAACAAAACAGAAAAACAGACCCAAAAGTCATGAGTTTTCACGACATCCTTATCAAAATGCCAGAGACATTTTTCAAGTATTTAGAACAAATGTTGCCAAAATGCATATGGATTTGAGACTTCTCAATCAACAAAATTCTAAAAATGATGGGAAGTACTGTACTTCATGAATTTATATTATATGATAAAGCTATAGCAATAAAACCAGGGGACTGAACCAGAGAGAAGCCTTTCTTCATGCATGTTAATATCTAAAACGAAGAAGTGATAGATATGAAGTGGGTCCAAGGAAAGACTTTTCAAAAATGGTGATAGGAAAACTGGATAGTTGCATGCATAAAACACAAATGGATCATTGTTTCACTCCATATACAGACTCATGCAAAAAAAATCAAGATGAATTAAATATTCAAGAAAAGACCAGAATCTATAAAACCCATGGAGAAAAAACTGATAGTACTTTACAATTATACAATCAGATGACTTCAATGACTAAACTCCCGGCACAGAAAATAACTGACAATAAACAAGCAAATGTGAGTACAAATCGAAAGGAGACAGAGTAAGGCCTTGCACAAGGTCAAATCAGGTTCAATCCCTGGTACCTCACAGGGTCCCCAAAGCCCTCAATGGTTATCCTGAGTGCAGAGCCAGGAGTCATCCCTGGTCACTCCCAGGTATGGCCCAACCCTCAAAAAAAAAAAAAAAGTCCAAATGTTTTTCTTCTGAAAACATAATTTAATAGATAATTCTGATTATGACTATAAGTCAATTTGAATTGCAATATTGGTAATAAAAACATATATTATTAGATACATCAAAATAATTATTTTGTTCTAGAATCTTTGCCCTCATCAAACTTATTCAAATTATTTCTAGAAGAAATGAAATGAGAATGAGAGAACTAGCTGAATTAATTGTAAATGTTAGTTCAACTAACCTGAAGCATAGACATAAAACTGGACTCTTCCAAGATACAAAGTAATGATGTATCATAACCAAACCTCAATATTTTTAAAATCTATACTTTAATGAGAATATCTTGGAAATTTCTATCCAATCATTTAGTTAGGAGTCATACCAGACAGAGTGAAATTTCAGGCCAGTTTGGAAATAAATACTAGTAAATCCATATGTAAATTATAGAAGATAGTTTTGGCCTTTATAGCTAGCTATATGTATCTATCTAGACTTTCATATATAAGCACTTCATCTATATTCTATTATCTCCCTATCATAAATTGCACAGTACAAAGAGTCTCTGTAGACAACCAACCCCTAACTCTAAAAATTCTACTTCTGAATTCAATTTTTTGAGTTTCTGTGCACAAATTTACATTTGTTCACTCACTCATTCATTCCTTTCTGCATTCATTCAAATATTTATATAACAAAAACTCACAGGAAAATGCCCTGCCTGCAATCTTTGCATGTAAAACTGCACTGCTAACCAGAGAACTGAGAGGAAATCATCTTCAGTAGGCATGCCAATTAATAGCTACATCCAACAGTTATGATCAGACCTTGTAGTGAGATCCTAGATCAGAAACTGTCAATAAAAAAATAAAAACACTCTAAAAATAACTTAAAGGCTCAGACCATGTCTTCTAAGTTAAACATATTGCTTTAGAATAGACCAAATAAATCAATACATTCTCCTGAAAATATTGGTTATCCCTCAATGCATACACAAATAAGATTTCCATGCATACATAACAGATCATTGAGTGAAACTTTATGCTCAACAAAATTATGTTCTAGAAAAGCAAGGCAAATACATCAATTTTCTCTATCTAAATCTAACTAAACTTTATGCTAGACATTTTGTTGATAGTGTTCAATCAAAAAAAAAATAGAACTACCATAACTTTGGGCATATGAAACGAAAACAGTCAACCGAAAGTAGGGGTCATCTTATACGCCAAGTAAATCCTGAAAAACGTTTCGATATGCTGCTAAATGAAAATCGTTTGAATATTGCCACGAAATGAATTTTTCAACTCGATCCTGCATCAATCACTACAAGGCTGCTCTGACGGTCTAACTCAGCCAATCCAAGCAGGCTTTTGATGCATGCAAATTAGACAATGTTCTGGACCCGAATCTACACTGTAAAAAGCCTGCTCAGATTGGCCAAAGTCAGAGAGGAAGTCTATTACAGTATAACCTTTAAACCTTTGCTTGTTGTGATTGGCTCACTGTGGTATGTACATTGCAGCACAGGAACATTGTTTTACACAGCGAATATAGGCCTAAACCCATGTTTTCACAGTGAAACCTAAACCTATGTTTTTATTGTATAGCCCCTGTTATATATTATCCCTCCCCCCCCATTCAGAACTCCTTCTATCCTCTCACTTCCTCAATCCTGATCTGTTATCTCTCCCTATTTAACATTCTTCACCATCAGTTCTTAACTCCTTAGGAACTGAGATTGTCCATCTGCCCCAGTAAGCTACCACCCAACTCCCAAAGCCAAAGGACACTCTCTCAGCCCCTTATCCCTTCCCCTGGCAAGAAGCTGAAACGACCACTCCTTCTGACACAATCCATGGGGTCCTCTTCCTCCCACCCCAACCCTCAATATAGACTATTGCTTGCTACCATACTCAGCTCCAGAGGGATCCCACCTCGAGTACATTACCTGATCCCTTACATTTGCAAACCATTTCTCATACTTAATATGACCACAGTGTGGGATAAAACTGTGCCCTGGATCTAATCCCCTCCAAGACTAACTCAAAAGACTTAATGGGGATAACTGTATTTCCTTTTATGTTTAATTTCTTAATAGTATACCTCTTATTGTATTTATTTCCAACTGTAAAGGTAATCTCCTCCATTCCTTTTTTTTATTCAATTTTTATTTTTGTTTGTTTTGGTTTTGCCTAGTGCAAAATTCTAGTAAAATAGTCTTGCTAGGGATAAAAGATCAAGTTAAAAAACAGGGCACAGGGATTGTACAGCTTGTTATTTTTGCCCTCAAATGCACCAACAATATCACATGGCATTGTTCCTTTATGCATAGGCACACTAAAATGGGGGAATCTTATGGAAAGAAACATGTTCTTATCTAGTAGGTATAAGAAGCCATAAATTTTATAATACAACTGTGTCTTTCACCCTGGACATATGTCATGGGGACTCAACTTACACGTCATATGTTCCCAGTAGTTTTGACGAGCACTTTTCTGATGTTATGTGAATGGTTCTTTTTGTCATCTTACTTGAATTTATCTAACAATAAATTATGTTGAGTACTTTTCCATGTACCTGTTGACAGTTCATTGGCCTTCTTCAGACAAGCCCTTGTTTATTTTCAGTACACATGTATGATAGGGTTTTATATTTTTTGTTTTTGGTATTTGTGAGTACTTTATATATTTTGGTGGTGACTGTAAATATTTTCTCACTCATAATTAAGAGTTATCTGTCTTTTAATTTAAACCTATGTTTATTTTTGACATGCAAAATTATTTTTGATCCTTTTACCTATGCCAGTGGCATTATATAAAATGGTGCATTTCACTGAAACATATATTGAACTGGACAATATCACGGTAAATGAAGTAACCGGAAGATAAAGGGCAAACAGAGGATAACCTCACGATATTTGGTATATAGAATAATTGGAAGAGAGAATGCAAAGCTTGAAAGGGTAATGATACATTGCCTTTAGCTGGATATAAAGAGGCATAGAGCAATTAAGGAAATAATATGGGAAAAAGAGGCAGAAAGTGATGAGGAGTAGGAGTCAAGGGGATATGAGAACATCAATGGTACAAAGAATTGTTCAGCTGAGTATCCAGACCAATCAAAGACACTGAACACAAGACATCCAAATTTCAACAACCAAACTTAAAAATGTATCTGTTAAGATTCCAGGCTGGGGATATGGGTGTGGGTGAGAGGAAATAGTGATGAAGTTCAAGACACCAGTGGTGTAACTGGCATTGAACCATATTATGTCTAAAGCCTAAGTATGAATAACTGGAAAACATGATGTCTTAATAAAACAAACATATATAGTTTAAAAAACAATTTAGAATGGGTATAAATGTTTTATAATGTTTAAAGACAGCAAAAGTAATTGAAGGGAGAATATTTGGGAATTCAAAAGCACTGGCTTTTGAATATTATGAAAAGGAGAGAAGTGATGAGTAAAGAAGGGACATAATGGGAATGTTGCACTGGTGATGGGAGGGTCCTCTTACATGACTGAAACCCAATCACAATCGTGTTTGTAATCAAGGTGTTTAAATAAAATATTACTTAAAGAAAGGAATAGGTGTTCTTAGTCAACATATTCTGTGTAAAATATTGAGATGATCTTGGGTGAGAAGTGGAAAATTTCTGGAGTAATGTCTTTTAACATGCGGGAAGAGATGCCACCACTTATGATGACATGTGAAGAGAAAGAACATGTCGACTCACTTGCTCCTAACTGTGGTGGGAGATCGTTCCATTCTTAAGAACTTGGGAAGGAACTTCACTGATTCAGTCTAGGATAATTTCAGAAGTGGGATAATGACATGAAATATTCATAAAGTGATGAGAAATAATATTAAATATACCTAGACCCCCCCCCCCCAAATGTCTCTTGCTTGAAAACAGACCTACTGACTTTATCTCTTGTAATTGAAGGAGTTCCTGGGTGAGCACGGAGTTCACACCATTGAGAGAAACAGCTTAGAAGATTGAACCTCTGGAGATAGGAATTTCCACAGATTTTTAGCAAAAGGAGAGACAAAGGAATCACTACTACTGAGTTCATTTTTTTTAGGGAGCCATTCCTACTCAGGGGGATTCTAGAAAATCAAAGCACTGCTCACAAGATTCTTAACCCTATGGAGTATAAGGGAATGCAGTGATCTAGATGTCATCTTCTTGCGCATTTATTTATTTATTTATTTGTATTTCAATAACATTTCTTCCTGGGCATTCAGTATGAGTAGTAGAGAAATGTTGCAGTTTTTCAAAAACCTGATAGAAAGCTGAAATCACTGCTTTTATTAATAGAGCAGTATTTTTTCTGTGTAAGAATGTAGTTACAATAAAAATGGAAATATAGTCATTTTGAATTAAGAAAATTGTTTTTTAAAATTATTCCCACATTTTAGCTCACAGTAGTGCTCTCACAGCATTGTTCAATTTACTAAAGCTTTGAAATTTGAGGAGTAAAAAGTAAAAATTTCCTATTGTTCAGTAAACAATGTTTGAGTTTTTTAAGTGGCTAATAAGGCATGAACTGAGTGCTATTATCATGAAATGTTCACAGGTACACTTGATCTTTTATTGTTGTTGTTGTTGCTGTTTTAAGTTTATGTTTTTCCCATTTAGGAAAACATTGTAATCTGTATTGCAGGAACCAAATGTAATGCATCAATCATATGTTTATAAAATAAAAACTATGCCTTTATATGCATAACGGGGAAATGATAAGACTGTGAAATAATGTATGATGCTGTTCAGTATTTAAAAAATGCATTTACTTCCACTTAATATTAGATACCAAGTCAAAAATTTTAATTTTGCTGCAGTTTTCTAAGAAATTTCAAAATTCTTAGAAATACTAGCTAGTATTTAAGCTTTCCTCTTCTTTATGCTAAATTTGATTATTTCAACACTAAAATGTTTTATTCTTAATCATTGGAAATAATTATGCATTAGTGTTTTAAAGTTCAATATTTCTACATGTAAAATGTTAGTGTATTTAAAAAGAATGGTGGTGTTAAATCGATTACTAACAGTTCATTAAATTGAATATTTTTCTATTATATTATCTCCTTTGAATTTTTAGGTTTCATTTGATTTGTATATGCTTTCTGACATTACATATTTTTAAATACTATGAAAATAATTCAAAGATTTGAACTCTGGTCTATGTTTATCTACTAAGTGTAAAAATGTACAGAGGTTTCTACAGTAAAGAAGTAAGTAGATTCTTTTGAAAAATATGTGCTAATTCGACTGTTCAGCTCTGTTACATCCTAAATTGACATGTGGTGTTGAAAAATAAAAGAAAATTAATGTCTGATACCTTCATTTCATAAGGATTTTTATGCTCTCTAGACTCAGTGATCTTAACAGTTTACTTAAATTGGATAAAGTTATTTTAGTCTCTATCTCCACGTTCTGTTCACTTATTCTCCAGAGAGGATCCATTTTATGATGTAGTTTTCTTTACAAAGATAAGGATAGTTTATCATATTCTTTATGTGTTTTATCTCTTTTCTACTCATCACAATGCCTGAGATTGACATTTATATTTAGATTTTGTCATATGGAGAAAGCAAAAGCCACCTGGTCATTTTAAGTTTGCCATCATAGGATCTCTTCAGACATCATTAATGATGAAGTTCAATCCCTTGGCAGATAAAGTCCCTTTCAATGGCATTTCATTGATGATTCCTTTAAGTCATTACTGTCTACTAGCATCTCCAAATTTAGTTTTAGGGAAGGATATATCCAGACAATCTTTAAAACCCCAGTTTTATATATTATATATATATATATATCATATATATATTATATATATATATATATATAATCCTAACACAGTAGAATATTCTGTATGTTGGAATATTGTAGAGTACTTTTAAAAATACCAATAATATAGCTTGAATGATAATGATATAATTCATTGAAGAACAGCAAGATAGTACTTATTTCAAACTCTTCAGGTGCACACTGAAAAACTCAGTGTCCCAGAAGGATGAAGAAACCTGTGACATATTGCAAGACTTTTATCTTATATACAAACTGAACATTGGCGAGATAACAGTGCACTAGCCTTCTTGGTCATGCTATGAATCACTCTGCGCTAACTAGGGCAGAGCTTCCCAAGGAGAGCACTGCAAATAGGTTGCAGGTGTTTGGTATTACCAGCCCTCAGTGTCAGCAGAACTTGATACATCCTGGGACTTGCACAGCTTCAAGGCATCAGCTCTAGGACTGGTTTCAGCCTCTGGAAATGTGAGCATGATGCAAAGATAAGACATTCTATGTGTGACCTAGCATGAATGAAAGACAGATCAGATGTGGCCTATTGCTCAAAATTTACATACCAATATTTCTTTCTTGAGAATTTTTCATCTCTTCTGCTTTAAATTCTATTTTATTTTGTTTTTGTTTGTTTGTTTGTTTGTTTTAGGTCACACCCGGCAGCTCTCAGGGATCACTCCTGGCAAGCTCAGGGGACAATATGGAATGCCAGGATTTGAACCATCATCCTTCTGCATGCAAGGCAAACACCCTACCACCATGCTATCTCTCCAGCCCCTAAATTCTATTTTCTTATATTCACACTCTTCTTGATCTGGGCAATCACATCCATTTTATTAGGATAATTATAAATGTAATGGTTAGGGGTAATTAAAATGTTAATAACTTGTGGACAAGGATGACCTGGCAAAACTTTTTAAATAATAAAAATGTATTACATCAGATCTTTGAGTTCAAAATGCAGACACATCTCAGCACCTCTGATCAAGTCACAACTTTGCAGGTGACTGATTAGGAGGCTCTACATATAAATCTGAGAGCTTATTCGGCCACGATAAATCATGGGATGACATAAATATCTTTAGTTTAGTACCAAGTACTTGATATTTCTTTCTAAGAAAATTTTAGGAACATAGATACTAATATTACATAACAAAATCATGAACCCTTATGAGTGTTTTGCTTTCAGGTAAAAAGTCAAATAATTCATATCAAGTGTCCAGTGCCCGTGACACTATTATGTAGAGAACACCAGTCCCAGTCATGTGCCAACTTGATTGAACTAATTAGATAAATTAGACATTTCTTTGAATCTAATCTTATCATTATTATCAACTAAGTAAAATTGTAAAAACAAGAAACAGAGTGATAACATAGTGGTAGAGCATTTGCCTTTCATACAGCCTACCTAGGACGAACCAGAGTTCGATTCCCAGCATCTCACATGGTCCCTTGAGCCTGCCAGGAGCGATTTGTGAGTGAAGAGCCAGGAAAAAACCCTGAGAGGCACCAGACATGACCAAAAAAAAAAAAAAA
>PVKC010006056.1:0-31857 GCA_004027635.1 Crocidura indochinensis | reverse complement strand
CAGCATCTTCCATATTGCTTTTCTAAAGTCCTTATCTGAGAGATTGATTAGTTCGTTGGTCGTTGTCTGGTCATCAGAATTGTCATCCTCGTTCTCTATGTCTGACACTGGCCTGCGTTGTTTGCCCATTGTCACACTTGTATTGTGTGTTTTTCTACGTGTTGTGGTAGTGTTCATTGTCTAGATGATGTGCGTAGCCACACTCCTCTGGTTCTGCCCTTTCTGGGTGTGTCGATTTGCCTACAAGGTAGTGGAGTCCTCCTTGGATGAGGCCTCTCAAAGGATCAATTCTTGGGCCTAGGCATACAGCAGGGAAGAGAGTCCAGAGACAAATGTTGGGCTTCAGTTGTCCAGTACAGTCCTTAGTGTGATTTTCTCTTTTCTTGTTGTGATGTTGTTCTTACTTTAGAAAGAGTGCGTGGCCGCGTAGTGAAGCGGAGCGGCCTTGCTCTTTTTCTTTTTTCTTTTTTTGAGCCAAGATGGTTCACTCCTGCGAGTTCAGAGGACAGCAAAGGAAAGATAAACGCAAAGACAAGACTAACTCACAGTTCTCCGTAGTTGGCCACCCTAGGCAGGCGTGGATTCGCAGTGGTTCCCAGCCTGATGTCACAAGTAGGGGAACCTTGCTTTTTCACAATCAGAAATTACTTTTTTATACACCAATAATGATAGGGAAGAAATGGACATTAAGAAAACAACCCCATTCACATTATTGCCACACAAATTCAAATATCATGAAGTCAACTTGACTAAAGATGTGAAGGACCTATTCAAAGAAAACTATAAAACCCTGCTTCAAGAAATAAGAGAGGACATGCAGTAATGGAAACACATACCATGCCCATAGATTGGCAGAATTAACATCATTAAAATGGCAATACTCCTTAAAGCAGTGTACAGATTTAATGTGATCCCTCTAAAGATACCCATGACATTCTTCAAATAAGTGGATCAAACGCTTCTGAAATTCATTTGGAACATTAAACACCCTGGAATAGCTAAAGCAATTCATGGGAAAAAGAATATGGGAGGCATTACTTTCCACAATTTAAACTATTACAAAGCAATAGTTATCAAAACAGCATGCTATTGGAATAAAGACAGACCCTCAGATCAACAGAATAGGCTTGAGTACCCAGAGAATGTACCCCAGACATGCAATCATTCTTTGTGAGTCTCTGTGGCATGAGATGGTACCTCATAGTTGTTTTGATTTGCGTCTCCCTGATGATTAGTGATGTGGAGCATTTTTCATGTGCCTTTTGGCCATTTGTATTTCTTCTCTGATAAATTGTCTGTTCATTTATTTCCCCAATTTTTTGATGGGGTTAGATTTTTTTCTTGTAAAATTTCTTGTAAAATTCTCCAGTTCTAAAACAATAACATACTGATATGCCCAATTATATGTCAAACCTGAAAGAGCTCTAACACACAGTATTAACAGGAGTACTCTAACATATACACAACCTGTTCCAAGTTCTGGGGAGCTAAGCAGGACTACCTCCTTTGCTCAGCACACCACAACATCCTACTACTACTGTTGCAAAGCAGCCATTAAGTAATTTTCTTTTGACACTTTTTGCCACAAAAAATTGAAAAATGCTTTTCAGATTTTGTTGGGGTAGCAAAAAACATGTGGTGTACTTCCTTCTATGAGTCAAATGGAAGGATGCTCACTCTTTTAAAGAGCCTTGAAGAAGGTGGGGAATTGAGTGTGGTCATCCCTGGATCTTGGACTCCAGAGACATAAGAAATAAATTCCTGTACTCTAAGTTATGGAGACTATTAATACAGACTATCTACTAAAATTTTTGATCAGAAATGCAACTAAATGGTATGGATGGGGAAAGTCCCCACTTTCAAAGTGACCTGAACACCCATAAGAGAAAGAGGGTAGTTATTGGAGAGAGACATGTGGGGAGAGACAAGATGCCCATATCCCTACTTGCAGATTGATAATATAAAACATCTCTCTTAGGGTCTTCTTTAATGGAAATGATTTCTTTCATTCCTGCCAGGAAGAAGAAAAGTCATGTTTCTAGCTTGGGCTGCTGTTTCATCTATTCGACCTGCTTGTGAGCTAAGCCAAGTTTCATTAAAATTTTTTGGTCTCATAAAAATAAATTGATAATATGCATCAGTTTTGACAGAAGAAATTCTCTAGCACTTTCATTTGTAAATACAACTATTCTCAATTTAACTTTTAGGTCAATATTATTTTCCATGTGTTGTATTTGCTTAGTATCTTTGTATTTTACAAAGGTCACAGAAACCTTGAAATGGAATGGTAATATAAGTGTAAAACCTGAGCAAACCTGAAAAGATTTGCTTTGTAACAGGCAGTCAATGCTATCATTTTTGGAAAAAGTTGTGGTCATGTCTCAGAAATAAAACTTTGAACAGATATAAAGTTTACCTAAGTAAACTTTAAGAGATACCCAGGGAAAAACTAAATGTATTATAGAACATTCCTCTTTAGTTTGGTAGAAAAGAATGTCTTCCTGTTCCTCAAAATAATAAAAGTAGTGAGGAAAACAAAAAATATACAATGCTTTGGAAAAAAGTAAAGTTGCAAGTGTGAAGCAATCTTCAAACTGTAGAGAGGTAGGCAGTGATAACAAGGATTAGGGGAATTCTTATAATATGTCTTCTTTAAAGCAAGAGGCAAACAGCTCAACTAGTTTACACTTTTCACAGTTGGTTGTTTTTTACAACATAGTTAAAAATAATTGCTAATCCTTAAAATTTTGTTTATCTTTCAGGGTAAGAAACAGGTACACAGAGTGAGTAGACAGCTGGCCAAAAACCTGAAAACTGGAAGTAACCTAAACTGTAACCTAAACTGAAGCTATTCTTCAGGCCCCAGGTTCTAAAGAGAGCCCACTATTTTTATGCTACACCAGATTACCTCTTTGATGTAATTGCATGACTTGTTAGCACTTTGAGTCTGAATCTTGAACAAGTTGGTTTGGAATTAGCGTCTTCTCTTTAGAATAATGGAAAACAAAACAAAACAAAAGAAGAGTTGATATGCTCTATCTTCTACCAAGATCAGATGACTAATTTGGATACAATTGATAATGATTGATTTTTGACTACTGGCTATGCACTAGAAATCGCAGTTCGCCCTAGGTTAGCATATAGCAAGACAAATGCCCTACTGCTTGCACCAACACTCTGCACTAACCACTCTGTGGTAAGCTTCATATCATAACCAATCCTTTCAGCCCTATGCAAGGATGTCCACTGTTTCCTCTCTAATTCAACATAGTATTAGAAGTCCTAGCAATAGTAGACAAGAGAAAAAAATCAAAAGAGTCTAAATTGGAAAAGAGGAAGTCAAACTATCTCTAATTACAGATGACATGACAAAATTCATTGGAGACACTAAAGGTCAACAAAATAGCTCCTAGAAACAATAAACCAATACAGAAAAATAGCTGTCTACAACATCAATACACAAGACAGTTGCATTCTTTTATACAGACAATGACTCAGAGAAGAAAGAGATCAAAGAGTCTATTCCATTTAAAGTAGTATCCCAAACTATCAATTACCTAGGAATCAACATAACAAGAGAAGTAGGAGTTCCATACATGTAACTTCAAAACACTTAAAGAAATCAAAGAAGAAAGATCTAAGGAAATTGAAAAACATTCCATGATCATGGATTAGAAGAATTAATACTATTAAAATTGCCATCTTACCTAAACTTTTATATATATACATTACAATCAATATTCAAATTCAGACAACATTCTTCATGAACTTAAATAATAAATTATAAAGTATGTGTGGAACCATAAAAGAACTAGAATAGCCAAATCCATATTGAAAAACAAGAAGCTGGGAGGCATCTCATTACCTAACTTGAAGCTCTATTACAAAGCTATTGTGATCAAAACAGCATTTTACTGGAAGAAAGACAGACTTTCAGACCAATGGACCAATGGGGTCCTGACACAGCCCGATTCAGGAGTGAAAACTCCTGAATAAGAAATCATAGTTAATCAGAAAAGCCTACATTGAGTTGTCACCTAAGCTGACCTCTTTGTCAGGATTATCTGTGTATGAAAATCTTGAGGCTGTGACAATTTCACTCTTTCCCTTTAAGAAAAATCGGGCATCAGAAAATTCCATTCCTTCAGTCAAAGGAAGACAGTACCAAACTGATGCACCCCCATTGAGCAGTCTCTCTGACTTGGGATATCTTGGCGCCATGGATGTTTTTTCCTCAAAGCTCAATATGTATAGCTAGTTTCGGTGTTTCCCAAAACACAAAAAATCTTCTCTCTTCCCTGATAATTGCTAACTTACTTAAGGAATTTCTCACTTCCCCATAGCTACCTGTTTTTCTTACTTCCTAAATATTGCCTGTGTTTTCTCTCTTCCTTACCCAAAACATATACAAAATTCCTTTCCATCCTCAGCACCTGGTCTTTTTAATATGCAGAATTTTAGCTAGCCCTCCATTGTCCTTCCTCAACTCTGATTTCTCTACCTATCACTTCATATGCTAATTCTAGCTTTAATCTCAGTGATTCAACCCCTTTTCTTTTCTTCCTGGCTATGCCTCACCTTGCATTCCAGAGTTTACTTTATAAGGCTGAGCTGAATTCAATAAATTTGTCCTTGCTTCATTTCACGTGTGGACCCCACATGCACGGATTGTGGTCACTTCATTTCTACATTATTATTCCGTCATCAAATCTCCTCGCGTTCCACTCTCTCCTGTGGAAAATTTTGAATCCACGAAGCTTTATTACTAAGTTACATTAGCCGTCTGTAACAGGGTCCCCCAAGTGTATGATCAATTAATGTTTGACAAAGTAGCCAATAACTTGAAAATGGAATAAAAACGATCTCTTCAAGAAATGGCGCTAGAACAATTGGAAATCTACAAGTAGGAAATTAAAGATAGATCCATATCTCACACCTTACACCAAATTCAACTCATAATGGATTAAAGACTTTGAATCATACCCAAATCTATAAAGTTCATTGAGAAAAACATAGGCAGAACATTCCAAGGCTAAAACCTCAAAGAAGTTTTCAATGATAGGATGCTAATGGCAAGAACGATAACAGCAAATCTGAATAAATGGGACTGCATCAAACTAAAAAGTTTCAGAAAGACAAAAAACATGGACTAAATTAGATGACAGCTAATTAGACGGGATTAATTTGCACTCAAAACAGATAAAGGTTTAATATCTAGAATATACAAAATACTCACAAAGGTTAACTCCACAAAATCTAAAAACTACGTCAAAAATAGGGAAAGAAAATGAACAGACACTTGTCTGAAAAACAATATATGTTCCAACAGGCATATTAAAAATGCTCATTACTAATCAGTAAGGAAATTTTTATCAAGACAACACTGAGGTATCATCTTATACTAGTGAGGATGGCATATATAAAAACTAATGGGATAATTTCTGTTGGCAGGGATGTGGTGAGAAAAGGAACTCTCATTCACTGCTGGTGGGAATGCTGCCTGGTCCAACCCCTATGAAAAATTCTCAGTAAATTAAAAAATGAGCTGATATATGATCCAGCAATCCCTCTTTTTGGTATCCATCCACAAGACAGAAAACATTCTGTAGATGTACAAATGTATTGATGTAAAGGGATGTATGCACATCACTATTCATCGTAGCACTCAGTGTAATAGCAAAGACTTGAAATCAATATTTTCAACACCAGACAAGTTAATCATGAAGATGTGGCACATATATAAAATGGAATACTACATAGATATAAGAAATGATGTATTTTTGCAATTTGCAGCAAAATTCATGTAACTTAAAGATATTATGTTAAATGAAGTAAGCCAGAAGAAGGAAAATACTGGATGATATCAATTATATGTGGTATTTAGAATAACTGCATGAAGAAATGCAATGGTCTACATGGGAGTTGTATCAAAAACCCTTCACTCCAGAGGAGAAGAAAAGAAACTGAGTGGAGGAGGAAAAAAATAAATATGAAAGGTAGGAGGCCAGGAGCCACATGGTCTCAGGTGTACTGATGAAGATTAAATAAAATAAGTCAACAACAATGGAATCAAGAGACCAAAACTCTATCGGAACTGTAAATGGGCTTGCTATACTGGAAGGCTTGGGGCAAAGTGTGGTGGTTGGGTTACACTCTGGGAACATGATGGAGGGAGGTCAACACAGATGGTGGTATTGACCCTCATTCATTGTAAGTCTGAAACCCAAGTATAAAGGACTTTGTAAATCACAATGCTCCCAATAAAATAAAATAAAATTATAAAAAGAAATTGTGGTCTAATAAATTCATTTTTTATTTAGCTATAAGTAAACATGAAGTTTTATAGTTTGATACAACTTGGGAGAAAATGTGGGGGAGCCATGCTAAATTAAGTGAGTCAAAAAAATACAAATACCAGATGTTCTTTTTTTTCTTTTTTCTTTTTTTTATTTAATATTTTATTTTAACACCTTGATTACATACATAATTGTGTTTGGGTTTCCATCATGTAAAGAACACCACCCATCACCAGTGCAACGTTCCCATCACCATTGTCCCAAGTCTCCCTCCTCCCCACCCAACCCCTGCCTGTACTCTAGACATGCTCTCCATTTCCCTCATACATTCTCATTGTTAGGACAGTTCAAAATGTATTTATTTCTCCAACTAAATTTATCATTCTTTGTGGTGAGCTTCATGAGGCGAGCTGGAACTTCCAGCTCTATTCTCTTTTGTGTCTGACTCCTCAGGCTGCGGAGAAGGGCTCCTGTATGGGGCCTCCCCAATCCCCATACCTGGCAAGAGCTGGTCTCCAGAATCCAAGGGAATCCAGAGGCCAGATGTCTGCCCACCCTCCACCGCATGTACCTCCCCCCTGAAGTGTGGAGGGAAGGGGGAATCTTAGGCCCACTAAGAATCTGCCTGAACCCACTTCTGGCTATCTGAGCTGACACCCAGGGTAGGCCTGGAGTCAGAGGAACAAGACCAGGACAGCTGGGGGCCTGCTGAGCCTCCCAGCACTCCTCAGGCTACAGAGAAAGCCCCCGGCATGTGGTCTTCCCAAACCTCATGCCTGGAGACAGTTGCAAAACCTCACATGTTCTAATTAGTTCCGTGTGACAAGTTCTAATTTCAGTCGTTTAAACCCCTAGATGTTTAATTGCTCTCCAGTCAAGTGTATGGATGCCTTTTTTTTTGTTTTGTTTGTTTGTTTGTTTGTTTGAGCTCCCTATGCCTTTCACCTAGCTGTTAAGGCTTTAGGTTGCTTCTTTCAATGTGCAGAAATGGAGTTCAGAGGTTACAATGTAAGTGCGGCCGCCAAGCTTGGAGGCTTCCTTTGGGTCCAGGAGGTTGCAGTATGTTGTTGGAAAGATGTAGAGCGGATGGCTGGAGATCATTTAAAGACTCTAGGTTCCAATCACAGGGCAGGGTTGTCCCCACGTGTGTTGGGTGGAGACTTCTTACCGAGTGTGGCTCCCGGAGATTGCAGTCTGTTTTTGTAGGCCATCTCAGCAGAAAAAAAGGCCGGAAAGAAGCAAATACCAGATGTTCTTACTCATAAGTGAGCACAAAGAAACAAAGTAAGGGATTAGATAAACCCCAGTAGGGAAAAGCTTGAAAAAAAGGTCAATAGAGCTTCTATTTAAGAATGGTAAAATGAGGGCTAGGTTGGGACCAGGAAAGTATGTTGAGATAATAAAGGACCTTGGGATAATATTGCTCAGCACTTTGGTAGTGAACATAATACAGCAGCCCTGCAAGTTGTAAAACAATAATATCGAGATAGAAAAAAATAAATATAATTTGAAAAGAAAAAATCTTGAGACTGGATAGATAGCAAGAGGCCAACCTGGGTTTGATTCCTGGCATCCTAGATGGTCTCCCAAGCCCACCAGGAGAGATTCCTGAATGAGGAGCCAGAAATAACCTCTGAACACAACAGGGTAGGCCACCCAAACAAACAAAAAGTTTTTAAATAAGTTTACATAAAAGTTTTTAATATTCCATTTTCCTTTTAAAATATTGGAATTTTGATTGGAATTGCATTAAGACTGGATATTGATTTTGGTAAAGTATACATTATTTCTCTGTTAGCTCTCTACCCCCACATAAAGGGAATATCTTTTCACCTACTAATACCTTTTCTAATCATTTTAATAGTGTCTTGTAGTTTTGTCATACACATCTTTGATCTACTTGGTTATATTTTTTCTAAGTATTACATTTTCTTGTATATGATTTTTAAGAGGATTTTTTTTGCTTAATTTCTTCCTTCTACTTATTTTTCACATACAGAAATGCATTGATGTCTGTAAATTGATTTTATAGCCAAATACTTTGTTTTCATTAATTGTGTCTAATAACATTTTAATGACATCATTAGTGTTTTCTATATACATCATTATATCAGCTGCAAATGATATTTTTCTAATATGAATTCGATTTATCTCTTCTTATTTTCTAATTATCCTGATGAAGAACACTAATGCTAAATTAATAGAATGATAGTGATGAGCAATCTGTTATTTATTTCTGTTTTTAAAGAAAATAATTTAAGTATTTTACCTTTGTGTGTGATGAAAGCTATGGATTTATAGTATATAGACTTTTTTATGTAAGTTGTATTTTTTTAATTCATATTTGTGTTTTTGTGTGTATGTGTTTTGGGCCACATGAGGCAGTGTCCTGGCTCTGCACTTACTCCTAGTACACTTGGGGGACTATATGGGATACCAGGGATCAAAACTGAGTTAGTCATGTGCAAGACAAATGTCCTATCACTCCAACCCTGTTGAGTTTTTTAAATAAATCTTACAAAATGCTTTCTCAATATTGATATTTTAATAGGATTTTTATATTTTATTTTACTGGTAATTCCATTTGGATTGATTTTCATATTGAACCATCTTTGGTTATTATATGTGTATATATATTCCTCTGGATGCACTATTGATCTATAGTTTTCTTTTCTATAATGTTCTTGTCTGGTTTAATCATATTAAACTTTTTTGTAGTTGCTAGTTTGGTCTTTTGTTTGATTTTTGTTTCTTATTTTTGTTTTGTCTATTTTGTCTTTGTTGTAGGTTTTTGTTTCTGTAATTTTTGTTTTGTTTGTTTTTGTTATGTTTTTTCCTTTTTTCCCCTTCCTTCTTTTTAAATTAATATTTATAACCTCTAGATGGATTCCTCCAGTTTTTTTGTTTGTTTGTTGTTTTTTTTCTTTTTCAAACAGAACCACATAACTTGAATCATCTTGCTCTGCCTTATAAATTGAGAGGGAGGGGGGAATGGATGGTACCAAAACCAAACAGGCGTATGAACAATGAGTAGAAATAAAAAAGGATTAGACTTCAACACCAAACCCAAAGTCAACACCAACAGAATTGGTAGCCAATCTTCAACAAGCTGTTTACAGAGGGGACCAGTTAGCCTAGCAGTCTGGGGAACTGGGGTCGAGGGAGGACAACACTGGTGGTGGGGATATCCCTGATTCAATGCCACTATGTACCGCAAATATTACTGTGAAAGGTTAGAAATTCACATTGGTCACAATAAAAATTATTAAAAAATGATTGCCATTTTTCCATTTTTGATTTTTTTGGTTTTGGTTTTTGAGCCACACCCAGTGATGTTCAGGGGTCACGTCTGGCTATGCACTCAGAAATCACTCCTAGCTTGGAGGACCATATGGGACACCGGGGATCAAACTGAGGTCCATCCTGGGTCAGCTGGCATGCAAGGCAAAATGCCCTACGGCTGCACTTTTGCTCTGGCCCCTAAAGATTACCATTTTTAAACTGTGTATATAAATTAATATTTTTATGAATTCTGGGAAAAGAATGTTATGTTAATCATGAGTTTACCAATATATTTATTAAAAGGAAAGGATGATAGATTTAATCAAGTAAAAAAATCTTAGCATTTTTACATTTATAGGAAACAAATATTAGCCTTAAAATAAAAACAAATAACAATTTAAAGTTGCAGCAGGTACTACATTTGCATTTTGTTTGTTTTTGGGTCACACCAGGTGACACTCAGGGGTTACTTCTGACTATGCCTTCAGAAATCGCTCCAGGCTTGGGGGGACTATATGGGACAGTGGGGATCGAACCAGGTCCGTCCTTCATCAGCCGCCTGCAAAGCAAACACCCTACCACTTACATAAACATTTTTATCTCGTATAAGCAACTTAACTTATAGGAGAAAACATAAATTTTCTACATAATAAGAGATAGAAACATTATATAATTATTAAGTGCTTAATATAGCAATCAATATTTATTGAATGGGTATTTTATTGCTAAATTAATTCAATTTTCATAACTGTTTAATGTTGCCATATGATTAACCTTTTATCTCAAATGTTTATCATTTGAGATAAAATTTATCATTTAAATTATTTAAAATAAAATAATAAATGGGTTATTAAAGATTAGAATAGATTTAAACATGACTTTTTTCTGGGTGCATCTGATAAAATATTTTATATACATGGATACTTTTTCAGTGAAAACTAAATTAGGAGTATATTATACAAGAATTATTTTTAAAATAAATAGTATTTAGTAAGAGATTAGGTCAATTTTTAAGAAAATAAAATCAATTTACTCTAAATACAATTTTAAATGGAGAAGATTTTCATTCTTAATTGACAGTTATCTAAAAAATATGCAAAAGATCACAAAATAAATGTTTTAAAATAGTTCTATTAACAAAATTCTACCAACACCAAGGAAATGAGAGTAAAAATATTCCTTTATATTATCAGATTCACCCCTTTACAAGATTACTCATAAATTTAGTTTACATTGAGTGTTGTAATAAATTGGAAATAAGTAATTGGATTCCTAAGGCTATCTATGAACATATATATTGATAGGCACTTTTAGATATTGTCAAGATAGAAATAAGAGAATAAATTTAATAGTAAGGTGAGTCAATATGTCCACATAGAGTTAAAATCACTGCAAAATATCTATTAAATATGTCAAACATTCCTGTCCCTAAAATATCACTGTTATCAATAGCATAACAACTGAAAGAGAGAACTAATGTCAAGGATAAGTGGGATAAAAAATGAAGATGACAACAGCTTTTTTATAGGCTACTATTTGGGGACCCCCAAACACCATGTGGGTTCTTTTTTTTAAATGTCCAATTTCATTTTTAATTTTTGTATTTTTTATTATCTTCGTTTTTAATCTTTATTTAAACATCATGATTACAAATATGATAGCAGTTGTATGATTTCAGTCATACAGTGCAACATTCCCACCACCAATGTCCCAAATCTCCCTCCTCCCCACCCCACCCACACCTTTACTCATCATGTGGATTCTAAGATCCATAAATATTTAGAATGGCAACTTCAAAATGATCATGATTGTTTTGATAGTGCTTCTTCCCTCAACTTTCAGCTTCTGAACACCATTTTCTTTTCTTTTCTTTTTTTTTTTTTGTGGTTTTTGGGTCACACCCAACAGTGCTCAGGGGTTACTTCTGGCTCCATGCTCAGAAATTGCTCCTGGCAGGCACGGGGGACCATATGGGGCACCGGGATTCGAACCGATGACCTTTTGCATGAAAGGTAAATGCCTTATCTCCATGCTATCTCCCGGACCCCTAAACTTTTTTTTTTTTTTGTGCTGAACAACCATTTTCATCCATATATAGAAATCATTAGAAGGTTATTTTCCATATGGTGTCTAGGTTCTTTTATGCTTATTCTCCTAAATTAAAAATATGTTTTATATACATTGTAGATAGTACTAATATTATTTATATATAGATAATCCTTTTTTAGAAAATTATGGTTAAGCAAGAAAATCCTGCAATAGAAATAACGCGATAGAAATAAGTAGCTATGGGAACAAAAAAGATATGGTTCATGTGAGAAAATATAGGAAGGCCCCAAGGAAACAGCATTCAAAAGAAGAATATCTTAGAAGTATAGATGAGTATTCAAGACTTATGAAACATTATGCACAAAATATTGAAAATGTGGCAGTATTTAGTTTGGGGCAATAATATGACTTAGATATATAAAGCAATTAATATAATAGAGAGGTATAAGTGCAGAAATGATTGGTAGAACTAAGTTTCATATTCTTATAAATCCTTCATATTTGCATTTCCTACTATTGCTAGTAGAAAGTTATGGAAGTTTTCTCAGAGCAAATAACATAAATAATTTAATTCTTTACAAAAACTATTGTGCCTACTTCTTGGAAATTAACTGTAAAATAAGAAATTAGAGGGGCCAGAAAGATAGCACAGAGGGGACACATATGATCCAGGACAGATGGTGGTTTGAATCCTGGCATCCCATATGGTCCCCTTAGCCTGCCAGGAGCGATTTCTAAATGTAGAGCTAGGAGTAACTCCTGAGTGCCACAGGGCCCGACTCAAAAATCAAAAACAAAACAAAAACAAAAATAAAACAAAAAACGTTAGAATCAATTTAGAATTCTACTGGGATAGTCATAAAAAAGATATTAATAATGTATCCAATGTGTCCAAAGAGAATCTAGAGAGATAGTACAGAAGATAAACTACTTACCTTACATACAGTTGACTTGGGTTTGATTCCCAGAGCAACCACATATGGGCCCCTGAGTGCAGAGACGATTGTGAACCCCATGAACCATTGAGTGTGGCATCCAAACAAATACAAAAAGACTATGTTCAAAGATGTAATAAACGCAATACCACAACACCTTGGAATATGAATATATTTGATGTAATGCCCAACTGTTGACATAGTTGGATAGAGAAATGATTACCTTAATAGTTTTTTTTAAAATATGTTTACTGTGTACAGTTCACTCCTGGCTCTAATCTTACATAGTAAAATTCAAATGTGGCTTATTGAATTCCTTCCTACTATGTGCTACTTGCATTATTTTTTGTCTCTTCATAAGCCTATAAAATAGGTAATGCTATTCTTTTTTGATACATGATACAAGATCTTTTTGATACATGAGAAAGTTGATGCCTAGAAAGTTAATTGAGATGATGTGACATAAATAATGAATCTGTGTGAACTCAATCCAGAGGTCATCTCTGAGATATTCAACTAATATACTGCTCATATACTGTTTGGGCAGACACCTTGGGGAAGTAAAAATAGCAGTACTTTCATTAAATGCTATTGCAAAGGAGAGCATGGGCATAAGTCTTATTTTATTCTCTACAGATTGAACATCAAGTTATCTCTTGAAACTTTAAGGCTTGTGAAAGAAAGGCAATACCCATAAAGGGAGAGGGAATATCATTTCACACCTTTGTTGATCTTGTTCAGAGGAAAGAGTTTTATTACAAGTCTGAGATTTCTGGGGGAGTACAAGAATTGATTTATATTCTTTCTTACAATGAAAGAAAGGAAGAAAAATTATTTTAAAAATGAGCCATTTTTAGTCTCCTAGAAATAAATAGGATTTTTAAAAGGTTAATTTTTTTTCTCTCTTTTGACATTTTCAGCTTTGTTGACATTTTCTGTGGTGTTTGGTTATCAATGAACCCTTTTCTGCTTTGCTTTGTTCATGTTTGCTTTAAACAAGTCAAAAATCTTTGTTTTAAGCTATTTTTATTGTTTTTGTTTTCTGATTTATAAAAGCATGTCTCCCTAAGAAAATATGAAGTCACCTCTATTTGGCCCAAGGTTAAAATACATTTCTAAAAATGATTTATATTTTTCCTCAATATAGTTTTACATTAGAAACCTTTATTACTCAGAAGAGAAATGAGAATTTCCCTGGCTTAAAGTCTTTTTAAGACTTTGCTTCCAAAAAGAATTATGAATAATCAATTATGAATCATGCTAATGCCATACATACATTTCTGTTGGATTTTATTTGATAGGCATCATGAATAAGTTAGGTCATGGCTTTCCTTTTCAATAAGGAAAGAGCAACATAGCATTTCACCAAGGAGTACAAGGAATCCCAGTTTAAATTGTAAAATTATTTGCCATGTTTCAGTGGATTCCTGCATTAGTAAGTTGGTCCTTCTGAGGGCATATGAAATAGAAAATTTTATGGCTATACATTTTTTCTCCACCTTTGAATCAGATAATCACTAAATTTAAAGAGATGAAGACATTATTCATTAGTTTTAGCTTTTCCAAGTAAGAAATCATGGAATTTATGTTTTTGTCTCCAATAAAATTAATACATATTATAGTAGAAAATACCCTGTATTATGACCTTAAAATGTGGCACTAGCTTTTAAAAATACTTTCATTACTTTATTTAAACTCCACTATCAGTATAACAATCCCTTCACCATCGTCCCCATTTCTCCCTTTGTCAGGCATGGGATAATTTACTTTATATTGCTTACTACTACAACTAAATGGTAATAAAATTATTGAAAAAAATTAGTAAAAGAAAATTTGTGAAAACTGTGATATCTCATAGTGGTTTTATTAAGTCATTTTCTAAGCTGTTGATCTAAACTAGTTGATTGTTCTGTGTTCTTAGTTTTGCTTGTTGATCTTAGGTGGCTTCTGTGCTACTTGATATCTAATGTGGTGAGTTTCTTCTGGAGTATCACTATTAAAATTTGTGTATTGTCGTGTGGCCATATATGCAACCACAAACAGCAGGAATTTCTAGATCTATGAATTTGGAATAATGAGATGATGTGGTGGTAACTGTGGAGTGTATCTGTGGCTGACAGGGCTTCCAGAAGTATGGAAAGGTGGGGGGAGGATGCTCATTCTTGCTCCTAGATTACCCAGAGTTTTTAACCTCTAAAATTTTCACACCTTAAATTTATGTTGGTTTAAGTGTCTCTGCAAAGATCAGTAAAGTGATGAAGTTGGGCCATTGACATAGTGACAATTGTGGGGCATGGGTGCAACTGCCAAAGTTGCAGAATAGAGTCTTGGCCACCTTATTCTGGAGTGTACCCCAGTTTTCAGCTAAATGACTGGTGTAAATTATGGTACCATTTTTGTTTCCTAGGCCTGTCACAACTTTTACTTCAATAAAAAAATTATTTGATCAGTTCAAAAAGTCATAGCTTATAGTCAAAGTGTGAAACAGAGTGAATTTATCAAAAAGTTGAGAGTATTTTTTTTTTTTTTTTGGTTTTTGGGGCACACCCAGTGACGCTCAGGGGTTACTCCTGGCTATGTGCTCAGAAGTCGCTCCTGGCAGGCACGGGGGACCATATGGGAACCGGGGGATTGAACCGTGGTCTGTCCTAGGCTAGGAAGGCAAGGCAGCAGGCACCTTACCTCCTGCGCCACCTCCCGGCTCCCGAGAGTATTTTCTTTATGTTTGTTTTTCTGTCAACTATCCTTTATATTCCCTGACTTTAACTTCTATTTTTTGTCTTCACATAACTTTTCTGTGCTTTTGTCAAAATTTCTCTCTTCCCTCAGGGCAGCTATATAGGATTAGCATTCAATCTAATCCAGTATAATCTCATTTTCACTTGATTACATACACAAAAGTTACTTCTAAATAAAGTCACACTCACAGATCTGTTGTTAGAAGATTCACATAGCATTTAGTGGGGTACATAATTTTACATCTACTAACACCTCTATAGCACATTATACATTGAAGTACTTAGAGACAAAGTTCATGCTTATGAGGATACTCTAAAATGCTATTTATGCAGTAGTTCTATTAATGTGAATTTTAGGACATTATTGAGAATATTTTATTTTTGTATAATACTAATTTAAAACTGCTGACTTTAATGGTCTTCAAGTATTAACAAAATAAGACAGGATATAAAATTAGGGTTAGGATTGGGGCTGGAGCAAGTGGTAGGGCATTTGCGTTGTACATGCTCTAACCTATGACAGACTATGGTTCAATTCCTCAGCGTTCCATATGGTCTCCCAAGTCAGGAGCGATTTCTGAGCTCATAGCCTAGAGTAAGCCCCGAGCGTCACCAAGTGTGGCCCAAAAAGCAAAAAAAAAAAAAAAAAAAAAAAAAAAATAGGGTTAGGAAAAAGATTAGGACTAGGGCTCATCTAGGGATTAAACATTCAGTTTTGCTGTGTTCAAAGTTAAAAGTTGTGTTAAGTATTGTTAAAAGTTTGATAATTAAAAGTTTCAGTTTAGACCTAGGTCATGGTTAGTATTCAGATTAGGGTTAAGGTTGGGGTTAAAATTAGGATTGTGTGTGAGTTAGGTTTGTTCATATTTAAAAATGCAAGTATTGGATGCTTGTTCAATTTTAGGACATTGATAAGTTTAACCTTTGTGTTTTAATATAAATTAGTGTTAACATTAGGAGTAAGTCTAGAACTAGGGTTAGGTTTGCATAGGGCTAGGTGTTTTTTTTCTGTGTTCATAGTTAAAAAGAAATTTTTTTTTTTTTGGTTTTTGGGCCACACCCAGTGACGCTCAGGGGTTACTCCTGGCTATGCGCTCAGAAGTTGCTCCTGGCAGGCACGGGGGACCATATGGGAACCGGGGGATTGAACCGTGGTCTGTCCTCGGCAAGGCAGCAGGCACCTTACCTCCTGCGCCACCTCCTGGCTCCCCATAGTTAAAAAGAAATTTAATTATTGTCATATATACAGGCATTTAGCTAGAAAGAAGATAGTTTGAGGAAAGGGGCAGACAAAAAGATTTAAGGACCCTTACTTACTAATTACTGTAATCCTGATACCATTAAGAAACACTTTCTTGGTAGGGGTCCTGTTTTCATTTTTTTGTTTGTTTGTTTGTTTTTTTTTGGGCCACACCCGGTGACGCTCAGGGGTCACTCCTGGCTATTCGCTCAGAAGTCGCTCCTGGCAGGCACAGGGGACCATATGGGGAACCGGGGGGTCAAACCGCGGTCCGTCCTAGGTTAGCGCAGGCACCTTACCTCCAGCGCCACCGCCTGGTCCCCCTGTTTTCATTTTTGTATCTGCCACCTCTACCAGAAAACATTCCAGTTACTTTGCTTTAGCTCTCTCAAAGTTGTTTAATATGTAAAAGCCTAGCTGGGTTAGATTAGCATAGATAGGCAAATGGTTGTTAATGTTTGCCTTTATAGTGGTAGTGTTAATTTTTTTTTTGACACTGACTAAATTCAGTGTAGTATAAGATAGGATTGAGATAATATTATAACTAGGGTTAGGATTGTATAGGGTTAAGTGTTAACTTTTGCTATGTTCAAAGTTCAGAAAAAGCAAATTCAGAATTGGGTGATTATTAAATTTTGACTAATTAGTTGGTTTAAACCATAGTTTGAGTCATAGTTAATATCAGGTTAGGGTTAGTCTTAATATCATGATTAAGACTAGTATTGGGTTTATGTATGGACTAGGCTTAAGTTTACATGTGTTCATTGTCAAAAATGAAACTTGAGTATAGTACAATTGTTAAATTTAAGGTAAATGTATATTTGGATTCAGGACAAAGCTAAGGTTAGTTTAGGTTAATTCAGTAATAGGATTATGAATAAGGAAAAGGTTATATATTGCATAAAGTTAGATTCTAACCTTTTCTGTGTTCAAAGTTAAAAATGCAAGTTAAATATTGGGCTGCTGTAAAATTTTCACTAAGTAGTAGGTTTAAGTTTGGAAAATAGCATATGGTTAGGGTTAGTTTAGAAATACAGCTAGAGTTAGGCTAGGGCTAGGTTTCTGTAGGGATTAGGCTTTATATTTTATGTGTTCATAGCTAAAAATGAGACTTAATCATAGTACAACTGCTAACTTTAGACAAATTGATATTTTGTTGCAGCAGTTAAAGTCAGACTTTGCATAGTTTAGGGTTAAGGTAAAAATTAGGCCTATGGTTGATATTATAGATTATACTGAATTAGTTATTAACCTTGGTGTGTTCAAGGTTAACATGTAAATTAAGTATTGATGATTGTCAGATTTTGGACAATTGGTATGTCAAGCCTAATTTAGAAAAAAGTGAGGGCTAGTAATTCGATCAGCATTGGAGTTAGGTCTGGAGTAGTTTGTACAGAGTTAATATGAAAAGTTTTCCTGTGTTCTTAGTTAAAAATTAAATGGTGTATATAGGATTTTAATAAAATTTATGCTAAAACTGATTACCTTTGGCACTGGCTAAATTCAGGCTTTGTGTAGGTTAAGGTTTAGATTTTTATTTTGCTAGATATTGTGTTGAGAATTGTGTAGAATAAGGTGACAATTTTCACTATATTCAAAGTTTTTATTTTATTTTTGTTGTTGTTGTTGCTTTTTCTGCCACAACCATTTGATGCTCAGGGGTTACTCCTGGCTACAAACTAAGAAATTGCTCCTGGCTTGGGGGATTTCATGGTAGTCAGGGAAATTGAACCATGGTCCTCCCTAGGCTAGTGCTTGCCTTACCTCTAGTGTCACCACTCCACCACCCCTCCAAATTTTTATTTTTTATTTTGGAAAAGTTTAGGTCACACCAGGCAGTGCTCAGGGATTATTACTGGCTCTATGCTCAGAAATCGCTCCTGGCAGGCTTGGGGCACCATATGGGATGCTGGGAATCAAACTGGGATTAGTCTGGGGTTGGTCGCATGCAAGGAAGCAACTAACTGCTATCACTCCAGCCCTTCAACATTTTTAAATTCAAGTTAAATACTGGAATATTATTACATTTTTCAAGAATTGGTATGTTTCGGTCATAGTGAGTTATGGTTAGTTTAAGGTTAGGGTTAGGATTAGGTGTTGAATATAACAATAGATTGTTTGTATAGGAGTTAGCTTTTACTTGGTATAGATAGTTAAAAATGAAAGGTAAGGAGGCCAGAACGGTGGCACTAGCGGTAAGGCACCCGCCTTGCAAACACTAATTTAGGACTGACTGCAGTTCAATTCCCCAGTTTCGCATATGGTCCCCCAAGCCAGGAGCGATTTCTGAGTGCTGTAAGCAACTTCTGTCTTACAGCGCCAGGGCAATTTCGGTGAATCCACTTCAGGGGGAGTAGGTTGCCCAGACCAGCATACAGAGAAATATGAAATATGAAATAAATAAAACCACACAGAGTATGTGGGGTCAACACGTTTCTGGCAGGAATGTGAAAAGTTTAATTTTTTGAGTAGGGGAATTTATAGGGGTAAAATTAGCCAGAGGTAAAGAATAATTATAATCACAAAGCATAGTACAACAGTAACAATACCTAAGCTATGGGAGTGACTAAAAATTCTAAGTTACAAGAGAGAAGGTTACACTCAAAGTGACTCCTTGCAAGCTTTATTTCAAATGCAAAATCAGGATTAGGAGGGTCAATATTCAGGATCTGCATTCTGGTTACGCTCTTGATTACCAGAAACTGCAGCTACAAGGACACATATGAAGAAGAGAGAAAAAAGTATTATCTTTGCTTTTGGGGCTGGCTATATCCAGAAAAGGGGTTCTCAAATAAACTTTGGTGCTGGAATTTCTGAGCCAAATTATTTTATAGAGGCCATTATTTTGCCTCATATATACAAAGGAGAGTCAGTCAAATACTGGCTGAAAATGTAATGCCAGGCATCTCTTTGGAAATTCCTCAACTATCCACGCAGGGGAAAAAGGCACCCACAGCAGGTCTTTTGAGGAACCCCATGGGGCTTAAATTAGTTCTACCAACCAGGAAAATCTGAGGATACATCTGGTGGGCTGAGCCCCCCTAAAAGCTTAGGTATGCCCCAGCATCTAAGCCCATAGCCAAGAGTAATCCCTGAGCATCATCAGGTGTGGCCCAAAAACTAAAAAAAAAAAAAAAAAAAAAGGTCAGTACAGTTTTAGCTATTTGCATATTGATACTTTGTAGAAATAATAAGGTCAGGATTAAGGTTTGAATTAGGGGTAGGAGTAGATATAAAGTTTTTATACTTTTTATTTATTTATTTTTTTTTTTGGTTTTTGGGTCACACCCAGAAATGACCCCTGGCAGGCACAGGGGTCCATATAGGATGCTGGAATTCGAGTGAATGACCCTCTGCATGAAAGGCAAATGCGTTACCTCCATGCTATCCGTCCGGCCCCAAGATTTTATACTTTATATGTTCATTTTTGCTGATACATTTTCAAAATTAAAATGCAAGTTGTTGGACATTTAAAATCTGATGCGAAAGTTGCATAGAAAAACACTAAATTCAGCAGCCTAAAAAGTAACAGAAGGCTCAACTAGAACCAACCACATCCCCAAGATCCTTAGACACTAAGTGACACCATTGAGAGATATAACTATTACAAAGTAACCCCCCAGTGATGTAAGTTTGAGAATTCCATTTGTCTTTTATTGTAGCAAATAATATGAAGTACATTTTTACCTGCATGGGGTCAAACTAGGGTGGTAGGTGGAAACGAATATTTATAGGATTGGTCTTTGAACATTTAAATCCTGAAATAACTGTATATGTACAACTAGGTGAACATGATAAAACTTTAAAAATAATATC
This sequence comes from Crocidura indochinensis, assembly GCA_004027635.1. Classification (NCBI taxonomy): domain Eukaryota; kingdom Metazoa; phylum Chordata; class Mammalia; order Eulipotyphla; family Soricidae; genus Crocidura; species Crocidura indochinensis. Next base: position 11,501 of record PVKC010006056.1, on the reverse strand, counting down.
GAGCATTTGTTAAAAGTGGCTAATTGGTAGGTTTAGATCTAGGTTTGGGTCATGGTTAGTATAATTTAGGGTTAGCATTATAATCTTGGATAGGAGTACAACTATAGGATTTTAGTGTAGGAATTAAATAAAGCATTTTCTTTATTCCTAGTTAAAATGCAAGTAAAATTGGTATAATTAATATATATTGCCACTGATTAAAGTAACATTTAGTACTGGAAAGGATTAGAATTAGGATTAAGGCTAGAATAACTATTGGGAATGATGTGAGAGGTGTTAAGTTTAACACAGTTAAAAGATAATTAATTCAAGTTAAGTGAATGTGTAAGACTTCATAATCTCTAACCCTAAACCCAGCCTATACACTAATATTAACACTAATTTATACTAATCCTTACCTATTAAAGTTCCAAAATATATCAATAGCCTCATTGCAACACCCAACCTAAATTTTTCTTACATTTTTAACTATGAACAGAAAAACCTTACTCCAAACTGTCACCCCACCCCATCTTTTTGTGTAACCTTACCTGATAGAAAGACCAGCCCTTTTCTACAGGGCTCTTGGGGAGGTAACAACAGGATTGCCAGAGGGGCAAGAGGGGTGAGCAGGAGATTGAGAAAGAAGCAGCAGGAGATATGGCAGAAAGAGGTTGAGATGTTGGGCAGCTGAAGAGAGCATGCTTAAAAAGATTTAAGATTATAGGTTACACATGGTGGCCAAGGCCCTAATGAAGTTGATGTCTCCTGAAACCTGACTGCCTATGGATCATTTCCTCGCTGCCACTCTAAGACCTGCAGTCTGGAAGGAAGGGATTGCAGGTGTGTCTCCTGGGCCAGAGGAAAAAGTCTCTAACCATCCGTCCATCTAACCATCATCCATCTCCATCCAGGACTCAATCGTCAATATGTTTTGATTAACATCCTGGTACCCGAACGTTGATATGAACCCTGGACTGAGGAGCCCACAATGATGGTGAGAATCGTTTTCTTGTGTTTAATTTTGGCTCTATTCAGCTACAGTGAGCTCAAAATTTCTGGCCACATGAAGCCATTTTTAAACATGGTGAATTCAATCCCTTCTGGGGTCAGAAGGGCCAGTGAAGGAAGGAAGGTGAAAGCTTGGATCATCCCTGTCCGAGGCCCAAGACTGCGATTTTTTTCTGCAAAAAATCCTTTTTACAAGAACCTTGGCCTCCTCAGAAATTAATGGAGAGCCGTGATAGAAAAGGACGAGAAAAAAGACTTTATTGAAGGCAGACTGATTTCTGGATGATGACCTTCAGCCTGGACTTGAAATTTGACTTTGGAAATTTTGAACTTTCGACTCAGATAACTTTAATCTTTAATTGCTTTGAACACCCAGACGCAAGGCCACCACAGCAAAAAGCAATGCTTCCAAATCCCGCCCGGAGGGGTGGAGGAGCGATAGCAGGCGGTGGATCACTCTCTCATTGAAAAGCACTGGACTAGATAGCATGGAGGTAAGATAGCATGCAAAAGGTCATCAGTTCGATATGGTCCCCCGTGCCTGCCAGGAGCAATTTCTGAGCATGGAGCCAGGAGTAACCCTTGAGCACTGCCAGGCGTGACACCCCAAAAAAAACAAAAAACAAAAAAACCAAAAAAAAAAAAAAAAAAAAAAAAAAAAAAAAAAAAAAAAAAAAAAAAAAAAAAGAAAAGAAAAGCACTTGACTGCTCCGTCCCTAGCTGTGAGAGGTGCAGGTGAGAAGCTCAAGACCAGGCCAGAGGCAGGCATGCATGGCTTCTACTGGGACCCGCCCTCCAGACCAGGCAAGTGGTAGGCAAGTGGAACAGCATGAGCGGATCCAGCCCCAGAGCAGCTGCAGGGTGGGGATTCCATGTAACTAAAGCCATGTGGTGAGCAGCCTGGAGAAGCCCAGCTCTGGACAATTTGGTGGTGGGATAAAATGGGAAAGCCCACAGACTTTTCACGTTTGGACAAATAGTAATGGAATAACAAATTTAAAACAATTTAAAAAGGAGGAAACTAGTGAAGCCCAACTAATATTTGATTTAAAACCACCTGCATCTAAATTTATTTCATGTGTATCTCTTGATCGAAGTCATTTTCTTGCTGATTTAAATGTGCTTTATAATTTTCCATAATTAATGTATCCATGATGTTTTATTGTGTGCATCAATGTTGTAGCCTGTTTTCAAAATGTATTTTCTGTATAAATGTTCTTGTGTTTAGGGAAGTTTAATGAAAAGGTACAGGAAGTTCCAGGAAATAATATTTGGTGAAATAGCAACAAGAAGAATAGGAACAGGGAAATTCCAGGTTAGTGCTTAGTTAAATAAGCATTAAGAAAAATTTAGCTATAGGTATATTTTGCAGTAAAGTTATGTTTATGGAAAAGCTGATATTTTAATTTTACACTTTAAACATTGTTGCTATGGCAATATTAGGATTCTACCTTTGACTGGCAGAAGTCAGGAAAACAAAAGCTTATTACCCCTTTATTAATTATTCAAGGAGGGGAGATATTACCCCGCCCCCAACTTCCTGCATAATCTTACCTGATGGTAAAAGCAGCCCTTTTCTAGGAGGGGTTTTGGGGGAAGTAACAAAAGGAGTGCCTGAGGGGCAAGAGGGGTGAGAAGGAGATTGAGGAAGAAGGAGCAGGAGACAGACAGGAAGAGGTTGAGATGTCAGGGCAGCTGAAGAGAGCATGCTTAAAAAGGTTTAAAACTATAGGACACTCATGGTGGCCAGAGCCTTAATAAAGTTGATGACTTCTGAAACCTGACTGCCTGTGGATCATTTCCTCGCTGCCACTCTAAGACTCACCATCTGGAAGAAAGGGATTGTATGAGTGTGGCCCTGGCTGGAAGAGAAAGACCTCTCACTATCCATTCATCTCACCATCATCCACCTCCATTCAGGATTCAATAATTAATATGTTTTTCAACACAAACCTTTACACAAAGCTAAGCATAACCCTAGTCCTAATTTAAATCATAATGTTACTAAAGGTCTTATGCTAACCATGATCCAAAGCCATTTCTAAACCTACCATTTTGACAAAACTTAATCGTTTTTTTCATTACTTAACTGATTTGCTTAGTCCTGAATACAGCAGAAGATAACACTTAACTCTAACCTTAGAACTAATTCTAACCTTAATGTCTAGAAATTTTCACCAGAACTAGTGCCAAAATTAGCTTATATTTAACAATCACTCTACATTTTTTAATAATGAATATAGAAGGTCATTTAAATTCAATTTAGACAGGTTTGTTTGGAGATTAAGTGTTTAACTCTTCACATTTTAAAATGCTTGACAATATTAATAAGTGAGAGATGTAAAATGCCTGTCTTGAATATAGGCAGGGAATAGGAGAGGTGGGGGATGAGGGTATTGGTGATGGAAATGTTGCACTGAAGGGCGGTGTTCTTTTTATGACTGAAACCCAACTAGAAACATGTTTGTAATCATGGTGCTTAAATAAATATATTATTTAAAAAATTAAATTAAAATGCCAGTTAAGCATAGGGTAATTGTTACTATATGTTTAGGTTAATTGGTAGATTGGGCTCTGAAAAAGTCATTTTTAGTTGAAAATTTGTTTATTATTAGGATTTAGGATTGTAGTGTTAGGTATTAACTTTTTCTGTGTTCCAAGTTAAAAATCCAAGTTAAGTATTAGGTGAATGTCAAATTTTGGCTAATTCATAGATTTTTTTGGTTTAGGCTTGGATCATTCTTATCATAGTGTTATGGTCAACAATAGGCTTATGATCAGGAGTAAGCCCTGAGCACCCCTAGGCATTGTTTCCCCAAACCAAAAACAAATGAGTTCTTACATGATTCCATTTATAAACTTGTAGTGCTAATAGAAAATAACCATAAAGCTGGAAATAAAATAATTGATGACCCTTTGATGTTACTTAATGTATACTATGTGTGATGTTTGCTACCTCTTCTTTCTTTTTTCTTTCTTTCCTTTCATAAAAATATAATAGATGTGGGCCAGAGTGACTCTAGAGGTAAGGCATCTGACTTGCAAGCACTAGTGTAGGACAGACCACTGTTCAATCCCCTGGCATCCCATATGATCCCCCAAGCCAGGAGTGATTTCTGAGTGCATAGCCAGGAGTAATCCCTGAGTGTCAATGGGTGTGGCCCCCAAACAAAACAAAAACAAACAAAATATAATAGATGAGGCTGGATAGATGGTTTAAAGACCATCCCATGCTTTGCATGCAGGAATACCAGCTTTGATCCCTGATACTCTCTGACTACTTCAGGGACTCCCAAGTATCCACTACGTTAGTCATGTACTCTTTGAGCCATAGGTCATATGTTTATTTAAAAATTTTCAAAATAGTGATCAAAGTGATAATAAAGGATTTATGTTACTCACACATTACATGAACCTTTTTCAATTCATGGCACCACATATAGTCCCCCCCCACACACACACATAAAAATGACACTCTGAGCACTGCCAGTGACTCAAAATCATTATAGTCTAATTAAAATTTTAAAATAAATAAGTTGTCAGGTTAGTATCACCTGACACAGCTGACTGTCACTACTTTGAACAGGCAGGCACTGTTTGACACAGTTTGGCACAGGAAGGTAACTACTGGCTCATCTACTTTGTTTCCTTATCTTTTATAGTGCACATTTTGGCAAAATCATTTAATATATTCCTTTCTCCTTTTGACTTACTATATTTTGACTTACTATATACTATAGACTATACTATACAAGTCTCAAATTCCTTTTTGTTTGACTGTAATGCTTAGAGAAATTGTTAGAATATTTGTTTTTATTGTTGTGGGGGTCACATCTAGTAATACCGGGGCCTTGTGGTGCTTGAATGGGGTCACTAGGGCACCATAAGTTGTGGTGCTTCTGAGGCCATATGATGCTTGTAAGTAAGTTCAAGGTCTTGCTCCTGCCAGGCATATGCTTTACCTCTCAAACTATAACTCAGTCTAACCTTTGTTTACATTTGCCTCGATATAGCATAATATGGCATTGATTTGCCATATTATGGAATTTGGGGTTAGCTTAACATGCCTTTTGGTATGCAATTTTCACTTTCCTACATCAAATTCCAGTGCTTTTTCACTACTCAAAAGACTGGTTTTAATCATGATCTTTAAAAAAAAAATGTTTATTTCAGGAGACTGCACTGCCAGAGTTAGACACTGGAGGGCTGAGACAGAGCCAGTTTCAAGTCAGCTAGTTTTCAGAACCTCAATCCTCAAACCCCTTCCCCGCTTTTTTTTTTTTTTGCCCTTTTCCGAAACTAAGTCCCAAAAGATGGGGTTTAGATTTGCCTTTTCTACAAGTGAGCATCTCTTTGGTCTCCCCTTCTGCTCCACTCCATGATGAAGACATGGAGAGAAGTAGCTTTAAGGAATAGTCATCTGCTCTTTATTTTTGTTGTGATAGTGAAATTTATTCATTTATTTATTTTTGTAGCACTCAGTAGTTCTCAAGGGCTCTACCTGATTCAATATTCAGGTGTTATTCCTGGCAGTGCTCAGGGCCCTGGGGTTTGGGGCTCAAATTCAGGCTTCCACATACAAAGTCTGCACAACATTCTTTGAGTCATCTCCCAGAATCTTAAGCCTCACAATACCCTGACTGACTCCCTTAGTAAGTTCACTGTTCTCTGCCTGTATGTTTATTGGTTTGCCTAGAAACATGTGGTGGTCCAGAGCACTGTTTATTTCCTGGGAGAAGTAGACTACCCTGCCTGGTAGCAGGCTGCTGGAGAGATCGTCCCTTTACTGGGTTCAGCCTTGGTAGGCAACAAGATGGGGTGCAGAGGGAGGAGTCCTGGTGACCTCCTTTTTGACCACACTTTCCTCGTGCAGCACCCTGAATCAGGACCTTTATTCCTGCCTATTGCACCTCACCCCTTAGCTAGTATGAATGGACTATCCGCCATTCCTTCGCTCAGGGAGTCCTGCATTAGATTGGAATGCAGTGAGAAACTTTGCATGTAGATCAGTAAGTTTCCAATTGTGGATCTGTCTCCTGACCATTGAATCATGACACGCACCTACCCACCTTGAATGGCACTTAGCCCTGTACATAGCAAGCTATGTACTTGTCCAGCTAATGCCAACCTGAGCCAGTCAGTGCCAGAGAGAACTACACTGTGCCAGTCATTATAAACAGTTAACAGCATTTGCCAATTGATGACTACCTATGCTAGTTGTTGCCAACCTAGTCAGTGACAACATGTTTAGTCAGTGACAGTCTTTTCATGTTGTGTTACTGTGTGACATCTGTGCCAGAGTGAATCAGCCTGTGTCAGTTCATGCCAACCTGTGTGAGACTGTGTCAACCTATACTAGGTAGTAACAGATCTATCTACACTAGTTGATGCCAGTATATATTTGTAAGTACAAAACTGTGCTGGTCAGTGCCAAATGTTGCCAATCAGCGCCAGTTGGTGCTGGCTTATGATAACATAGGAAGCATTTTTTCTTTATTCCATATCTTGAGTGCAAAGATTTTTTATTAAATTTGTTCAATGTCTAATTCTTTTCTACCCCCCATACCTGTGAGGTACTAATAAATGTACTAGTAGAATAATAGGACATATAATAAATTATAATTTATAATCTATGGTTCCTTCTAAATAACCAAAATATATTTACTCTGCACAGAAAGATATTTTTCTGTACATGAAAGTAGTCTTACAGGTATTTGCCTATAGTTTATGAGATAAAGAGAACTTTTAGGAACTGGTCTTTGGTTTTTCTAGATCTAATAGCCTTGTAAATTAAGAAAAGAAATGGACCATGCAAATTAGAAACAAGTCACAGATATACTCTGATAGTTATTGGCTGAAGCGATCTAATATTAAAGTCTATATTTTGGCATGGCTCACTAGGAAATTCTTTTCTAAAAATTAAAATGTCTAGGCAGTTATTTCTAGTCTGTCAGTTTAAGGTACATTTAAAAGAATTATAAAGATTTGAATAGCTATATTATCAGATATCAACTTAATCTCAATTACTATATTGAGATCTTTCTCAATTATTTCTAGCAATAAGCATCTAGCTAAGTCATACCAGCTGTTTATTTAGGCTATATTAAATAAACAAAATTGCCAGGACAAGATGTCTCCATCTGAGAGAAGTATTTAATACTATTATTTTGTTCTGAAGCTAGTTTATGTGAAGGGTTTTACCTATTTTTATCAATCTTTTCCAGGTCATCCTAAACTCTTTCCTTAATTTCTTCCTTCCTTCCCAACATCTAGTAGTATTTTAGGCTTACTCCTGGCTCTGCTCTATTGTTACTCCTGTGCTTGGAATCATATGCCAATATGATTGCCAATATATTGTCAATATGCCAATATCATATGCTTGACTGTGCTGGGAATCATATGCAGTACAGGGTACTGAACCAGTAGTAGATCCAGGTGCCCTACTACTGATTACAATCCATGGTGCTTCTTTAGATATTTTATGCTTCTGAATGCAATCTTCAAAATATACTTATAAAGAAGAACAATTATTTTTTCTACATTTTAAAAATAGATAAATAGAGTTTGGAAGAAATTCATTAAATTTGTTCACACATAAATTGATTATGTGAGGAGCTGGAACAGTACAGTAAGCAGGATGTTTCTCTTTCATGGAGCCAACCAAATTCAACCCCCAGCATCTCATATGACCCCAGGAGCCCTGCCAGAAGTGATCCTGGAGCACAATTCCTGAGCCCTGAATAATGCTAGGTATGGCCCCAAAACAAAAATAACAACAGCATCAAATAAAGTGAGCTCTACAATATTCAAATCCAGGTACCTGATTTTGGATTCCAAGTATTTATATACTTGAAAATACAAAAAAGAATTACTTTGAGTAATACATATTTGATAGATGACAGAATATGACAGACCCTCAGGGATAGACCTATGCTTCTTGTAATTCCTTGCATGTTAGAATATTATATAATCATGAGGAATGGGGAAAATTTTAATAGAAATGAGCAAACTGAGCATTACATATACTGTCTGCTCAATCACTAGGAATTTATTCCTTCTATCAGAGAATACTGCTAGAGAATATAAGGTTCATCTATGGCATAACATCCTATGCAAATGAGATTTGGAAAAGAATATGTTTGGCCAGATTTTTTGCCTAGAAAACTCAAGGGGGGACAACTTTTCAAAGGTGCTTTCCAAATATCTAGTGTATATGGGGGAAAAAAAAGAACTGTGGCATGTTAAATTATTTGTGATTGTTGCATTTTACACTTTAACCCCCTGTCCCTAATGGAACATGACAATTTGCTTAAATAAAATGGTTTAGTCTATTCTTGAACTCAGGGGTCCCTGATAAACCTTGTAACTATAGTTACAGTTGTCTCCTTTTTGTAGATTAAAAAATCGTCGTCTCAGGAGTTATTTTGAAAGTCTTAATGAGATAAACATTCATTTTCAGAGCAATATTCTTATTGTTGATTGCTGGTTATAATTTCCTTCTCTTAACAATAAAAATGATGTCTAACTGTAAAGCAGAGGCAAGATGTGAATACTAATGTTTTGCAACTGGAGAACAAATCTATTAATTAAAAAAAAAAGTATTCCTTTGGAAATGCCTTCCCTCTCTTCATTAAAATAAAATGACTAATTTTTAATTTATGAGTATTTCAAAAGTTATTTCCAGATAATGATTATTTTGACTTTTAATTGACTATTTCATATAAACTTGGAAAAACATTTGTATAAAGTTTATTCTTAGAAACATTTAGCAAAATTGAAATTCTCCTCAGGCTAGAGAAATAATTGTAACAAATAGAAGAGATTATTCCAGTGGTTTAGTAATGTGAGTCATGCCCTCGCTACCCTGTAGGAAGAACTTCCTTTAGTTGAGAAGAAGATAGTTAACAAAAACTTCCTTGTCATCCATTTCTTATTTATGAGAATGTGTTTAGTAGAAATTAAATGTTATTACTTCAGTTATACTAAATAGTATATATCTTTAGTAAAATAGAAATAGAAAAATTCGGGGCCCGGGAGATAGCATGGAGGTAAGGCGTTTGCCTTTCATACAAAAGGTCATCGGTTTGAATCCAGGTGCCCCATATGGTCCCCCGTGCCTGCCAGGAGCAATTTCTGAGCATGGAGCCAGGAGTAACCCCTGAGCACTGCCGGGTGTGACCCAGAAACCAAAAAAAAAAAAAAAAAAAAGAAATAGAAAAATTCCCCTTAAAATAGACCTATTCAAATGCAAGGTGTTAACACACGTATGTTGACTATAAAGAAACAAAGAAAGAGAATAGACAAATGAGTCCAAAAACAAAACCTTGGGACTTTGACAATAAAACTGATGTTACCAACCAGAGAAAAAAGGGGAGGAGGTTGAGGGTTTAGGAATAACCAGAATAGACTTAAGGACAGTAATAGAGAGTCTTTGAAATTTTGATGGGGTAAATTTTAGACCAAAATCACAAATATCAATATTATTGTAAAAATACAAGTAAATAACAAGGTAAAAAGAAAGAATTGAGCACAATAGATTTATCATTCTTTGCTAATTTTTGCTAATTAACTACCCAAAAAGAATAATTGATATGTTAAGTAGAATTCTATTCCAACTTATTTTCTGTGGCCATGACTGGAGTCTGTAACAAATTTAACTTGAGCTGGGATGGTGAACTGTGTAGGACTTTGATTAGCTTCCTTTTTTTTTCTTTTGCCATCCTAATTTTTTTAAACTTACAAGAATGCAGGAAATTATTTGAATATATATTTTGACTTAGCAAAATTTCACTTGAACATTATCTTCCAATTAGTTTTCTAATAAAGTGTTGGCCTTGTCATCATTTTTGTGCATCCTACAATGTAACTCTAGAAGTTAGAAATATTTTCATGAGTTTAGGAACATTTTCAGAGCAAAATAATTTTTGATGCCTAGACCAGTCATTTCTTAAATTTATTTCCTTACTTGGAATGTACAGTATTTCCTTACTTATTGGGGATAAACTTATTCATTCATTGTCATTCTTTAAATAAATATCTTTGGTTTTATTTTCTTGGTAGAGCAAGATATAAAGTCCTTTGGTGGGGATAGGGAGAGGGAAAGGGGAAGGCACATTCACTGATGCTCAGAGGCTGTTCCCAGCTCAACACTTAGTCATTCCTGATAGTATCTGTCATGCTGGGAACCAAATTAGTTCTCTTTCATGAAAAGCATATTCTCAGCCCTTTGAGCTTTCTCTAGTTCCAATATATAAAGTCCTTAGTAGTAGCAAAATAAATATGTAAAACTAACTTTAACTATATTAAGTAAGAAGCAAACCAGGAGTGTTTTATGTCAGGACCAGGCCCCTTTTAGAAAAAAATACAGCTTTATGCATCTTACTTGATATTACATAATTTTAAAAGTTTATAAATACAAAATCTTAACAAAATGCAAATATAAAATAAGGGGCTCAACAAAGACAGTGAAGAAAAGAGAGAGAGGGTCAAATAAGATAGGGGTAGAGAGACAGGTGGGAACTTGAAATGCAGTTTGTTTTCTTCCCTTTAATGAAGGATGGGATAAAAAAAAGTTACACCAGACATTGTGTTTTGGTTTTATTGAGAGCTTACTATCAGACATTAGAAATAACATTGACTGTTATTTCTACTGTAAGGTCTAGTGAATATATGGTAAAATTTAAATCATTCACCTTCAGACTTAGTAAATTCTAGACACCATCTACCATTTTGAGACAGTTTTTGATGAGTATGAACTTCAAAATACTGAGAAAACCATCAAACTATCTATCTCAAAAAAGTAACCTATGGGGCCCGGGGGATAGCATGGAGGTAAGGCGGTTGCCTTTCATGCAAAAGGTCATGGGTTCGCGTCCTATATGGTTCCCCGTGCCGGCCAGGAGCAATTTCTGAGCATGGAGCCAGGAGTAACCCCTGAGCACTGTCGGGTGTGACCCCCCCCCCAAAAAAAAAAGTAACCTATGCCTTTGAATAAGTCATTCAGAGAATTGTTGGTTTTATGTTTCATTTAACAGAATATCAGTAGAGGCTTTTTGAGTAGGCTTAAAAATACTAAATATCAGGAAATAAGAACTGAGGAAAAGATTAAAAAATAATTTTGGAAAATCTACAATGTTTTCATAATCTGTTTTCTGATGACAAAATAAGGAGTATGTTTTTGAAAGACTTCATTATAAAGTATTGAAGAAAGAGTAGCTAATGTTCATAATAACAATTAAATTAATTTATAATCAATTAAAATATTAGATTTTTTAATGGTAATAAAAATATACAATTGGTTTTTTCCGGGTTGATATGGAATAAGTTTCGCTTGTTTACTGTTGTCTGGGGAGGTAAAGCACAAAAGCAAATTCGGCCGGTCTTAAAAATGTTGTTAGCAGGGGCCTGGGAGATAGCATGGAGGTAAGGCGTTTGCCTTTCATGCAAAAGGTTATCGGTTCGTATCCCGGTGCCCCATATGGTCCCCCGTGCCTGCCAGGAGCAATTTCTGA